>LBNU01018031.1:24810-38380 GCA_014162995.1 Artemisia annua | reverse complement strand
CATTTGTGTGTGTGTGTGTGTGTGTATATATATATATATATATATACTAGACTTCGAAGCCTGCCCGATGGGCGGGCATGACTTTTAATTATCGTTGACATACTTTACTATAGCGAAAGAAGACGGGTAAAAAATGGCTTGAAAAGTGTCCAATGAATAAAGTAAGTAATGGTTAATAAAATACGAACATCGTAATATATTGGCCCACCCCAAATAAAACATGTATACTTACTGAAATAGTAGACAATAACGGTAGCAATGCACTTAAACTTGATCTATCTTTTACACAGACTGCTTGTGCATTCGAGTCTAATTTCAGGCTCGAGCTGCCACATCAAACTTGCCTACTTCACGTCATTTCTGAGATAAATCAGAGGACAACATAAGACACACTTCAAATTTCATTCGTAATGCAACAACATAAGATATACCATTTTTTGATATTTGGATTAAGGACGTGACATACTTTAAACGAAATAGAATACTACATCATTCTAAAACACAAATTTTGGCCAAGAAAAATCTACTAAATCAATCTAATGAGATGCTTTTGACGTAAAAATAATGTAAAAAGTAAATATGTGGTTGTTAGTTACATAAATTGAACTCTTCAGAATGAGATTTGAACATAGATGTGAAATTTCAGTATGTCACTAAGAATATATAAAAAACCTGCTGGGAACGTGATTTATTCATCATCACTGATCATTGATCCACATTTTCTCATTCGATCAATCGTTTTTGTTATTTATTACACATGCTTAATCTATAATTAAGCATCTACACACAATCTAAAGGATGGTCACATTACTGTACATGCACAGTTACCGAGAGAACCATAAGTGTTTTAATGTTAAACATGTCACCAAAATCCACAAAATAGTATTTCAGCAAGCATGCTCTAAGCAATAATAAGTCTGGTGAAGCCAGAAACAGAGTTGAACTTACCTAAGCAAGAAGAAGAACCTTCTGATAGGACAGAATCGACAGCTGATTAATAATATCACACGCGTTCCTGAAGAATTTAGTTTAAAAGCAAATATTATTACAAAATATAGGTTTAGCGTACCTGAGTGCCCATAGACGAAGGTACGAAGTTGTATTTGATACTGCTCCAAGTACAAATTCTATTATATGAATGAGTTTATGAACAAATATTTCACTAAACTCGAATTCTTCCTCGTGATCATGAGAATCATGATTTGCCTCCACTTGCCAAGGACCAGATTCTACAACTAACTGCATGAAAAGCGGAACATAAAAAGCGGGACATATATAAATCAAAAGAACCAGGTTAGTCTTACCTTTACGTTTGGAAAATCCAAATAAAGCTCTTGAAGTCTTGAAAGACAACCCATTAGCTAATAGATTTTAATATTATTAGTACTTATATTTTCAAGGTTGCAAAAAGGCAAAGGTAACACTTTGAGTTTCCATTTTTATAGGTTCATAGAGTGGAGTTTATTTGAAAAAATGTATACTCTCGTGTTCCCCGTTGCTAAAGAAGATTAATAAGGGTAACATACACATAAGAAGTTTCAATCGTAAAAAGGCTTTAACTGATTATTTAGGGGTGTTTGGAATTATCTTATGCCACATAAGTATGTATTAGCTTGGAGTTCCGTCAAATTACCTTGTAGAAGATATTTTTTGCATTACTAATTTAGTATACAAATGCAAGATGTCAAGGTTATTTTTGTCATTTCAGTTCAATTTTTTTGGGACTGACAGGAAAGTACCTGCACTAATAGAACTTATGAACTCAATGATGCTAAATACATGTGTGGTATTTGAAGTGTTAATGGTGTTAGGATGCTATTTTTTATGCGCCATTCATTTAAAACACATCTCAAAACGACCCATTAAGGGGCTGTTTGGATGTCTATTAATAAAGCTGATGTAAACCATCTCAAAGTGGTGTTTGGTTGTTGATTTTTCAAGCAATAATGAACCAAAGTGCAGCAACAAAACCATCTCAAATTGCAACAACAAAAACCATCTAAAAGTGGTGTTTGTATGCTAATTTTTGAACAAAATTGCAGCAACAAAAACCATCTCAAAGTGGTGTTTGGATGCTGATTTTTGAACAAAAGTGCAGCAAGAAAAACTGTCTCAAAGTGGTGTTTGGTTGCTGATTTTTGTAGCACAATGAACCAAAGTAAAAACAATCTAAAAGTGATTTCATGAATTTTAATTTTTAGTTTTTGATTTAAAGATTCAGGCCTGGACTTGTTAGAGGAATATCCTGGCCATTAAGTGTTGCCACTGCATTTGAAGTTGTCCAAAATGGTATTCTACAATTAAAGGTAGATGAAGCCCCTTGCACTACGTAAACAAAAAGGCATTATATCACGTCTAACTGTCATATTATTAATCTGTACATGAGTAATTATAAACTTAAAGAGTACCTTCTTTAAGGAGATTGTCAACGTCACTCGAAGACGAGGATCCCAAGAAACCACAGGCTCTTTAAGAAAAACCTGGTCAGATTTCCATTTAAGCAAGCTTGATATATAATGTACGATGTAAAGACTGTGAGCATTTCCTACGGTGGCCCTAACTGGGTGTTTGGGATTGCTTAATATAACTGCTTCTCTATTTTTTTTAAAGCACATCAATATAAGTAGTGGCAAGTTGCTTATTCAAAATAGTTTACTTTTATTGAGTGCATTAAGAACGAAAAGAAATAAACGGTTATCGAATATTAGAGAAAAAAAAAGTTTCAAAGTGGTACGCAAGAATAGGTATAACCATCGAATGAGCCAAACCTAATGAAGAAAAGACATGTGAAGTATATATGCTTGCACTTGTTGGTATCATTTTCATCAATATCCATGTTTATCATCAATGGCATTATCAACATTATCGTCATCATCATCATCATCATGAGTTAGATTAAGTGACAAACCCTCAAAGAATGATAAAAAGAAACTTAGTAATATAATTAGCAGTACTAAAACTATTGGAAAAGTGAAATGAATATAATTTATGTGTTGCCTATTGGTTTTTTTCATGCTCGCGGACGTTTTCCGCCCCAACAGACTCGATGAACGTTTTGTAAGTTTAATCAACAACTTCATTACTAAATTTATAAACCAAAAAGACAAAAACCAAAAAAAAAAAAACAAGATACGAATAATGGAGTGCCTATCAAACACCTCTCACAAGTCTTGGCCCTACTGTTATAACCAAGAATCACTATTCAGGAGGTCGGGGATGCTCGAAATAAAGGTTAAACATGGTATATTAGATTAAAGAATTGGGGGAAGATGTGTGTGTTTTCTAGAGAGAGAAAGAAGGAAAACACACACACTTCTTATTACAAATGAGACATCCACCTCTCCTAGTTGCCACTAGGAGAGTATTTATACTACTAATCACTAAAACTATGTCCTAATGTCAGAACAAGTCCTTGTGATATGATACTATTGCAATTTCCACATATAACATTATTTTCAAGGCTAACAATCTCTCCCCAAAGTAATGTTATATGGGAATTGCTTACAATGTTCCCTACAAGCACAATTAAGTAAAATACAATACAAAACATAAGCACAGCAGCATTGAGAGTGGTCTTCAAGCACCATAGCTTCACTTATACATCTGAGTCTTCTCGGCTGCCATCACTTTGCTTGTAGAGGAACAATGTGAGCGAATCTAATTAGGGATTAACAATGGCCAATACAATACACTCTCCCCTAATTAGTGCTCTCCCCCAAACTGACAACATCTCAGATGAATGCCCTAAATCTGAAGAAGTCTTTTATGATAAACACATGCGAACCGTCTTTAGTCTTCAAACATGCAGCGGAATATGTAAAACGACTGTAGACTCGACCTTCTTCAAGATTTTCTGTTCGGGGGTACAACGTATCAACATCTTCATCTTCACCAAATGCATTCCAGCTATCTTATAATCAGCCCATAACGTACACATGTAATCAACAAAGGTAGAAACGGTTAAGCCTGGTCACATGGACCTTTAGTACTTCATAAAGTACATATTTAGTACACATTTCTCTCCCCTGATGATTGCGATCTCATCGAAATCAGCATACCAATGTGTATATGTAGTTGTAACCGGAAGCACCTTTAGCATAGACCATAATCAGCACGTGTGAAGATGTCGATAATCCCAATCTACTAACGATACCATTTGAAATTGTCTAACTCTTTATCAACCTCTGAATCAACAACGACGGCTATTTCCATTAACCTCATGCAGGAAAACTCAATATGAAACTTGAGAATGAAGTAAGATTCCCCAGACTTGTGACTTAAGCTTGTGGTTCTTGTAGTGACTAAGAACGGTGTAGAGAGTTCGTACTCCATCGAATCCCTAAGTACTCAATACTCTTCAACCAACCAACCATCAAGTATGAGACGTAACACCTCTTGATTATCCACAACTACGTGTGACACTGAGCACTACAACGTAACTCCTTTAAGTGATAGTTAACTAGGTCTTCGTCCGTCCACCCCTTGACCTATGAAAACTAGATAAACCAAGTCTTCGTCACCATGAATGTAACCCCTAGGTTAACATAAGTATGTGCCCAACAAGTCATCTTCGCGGAATGGAAGAAAGAAAGAAGATGAAATAAGTACGCATCCGTAAAACTTCACTTCAAACCCAAATAGATAATAAAGAATTCTCCTTGTAGTCACAAACTTCTGATATTAGCCATCGTCATTGTATTATGATTCTTGATCAGGATCTTTTTAAGCAAAACGTGGTGTGTTTTGAGGTGTGATATATTGGTATTCATGTAATGAAACAAATGAATTGAATCATGTTCTGGATAAGGTGTACCAATGATATCATGGAGTGGGTGAGGTGATATATTGGTATTCATGTAATGAAACAAGTTAATGAATCATGTTCTTATATAAGGTGTACCAATGATATCAATGTATCGGGTGTGGTGATATTATGGTTTATTTTAGTGATTTCCAAATTTCCCTCCAAAAGTTGAAGTAGAATAATTTTTGCCCAAACTTTGAAAATCACTATGAAATGCGAGTGTAAGGTTGCACGAAAAATTTGAGTTATGAAAATTTTTACGCCAAATTTCACCGAAAATTTTTGAATTTTGGCCAAAAAATTTGAATTTTTGGTCAAAATTTTCAACGTTATACCAAATTTTGAATCTCGCGTAAAAATTGAACGTTTAAGCTCCCGTAGAAAATAAATTTTACTCAAATTTTCCCGCCAAAAAACTTATTTTTTTTTTATTTTTTTTTTATTTTATTTTTATTTTTTTTTTTGCAAACTCGCTAACATTTCTGCTCGCTAAATACTGACCAAACTCGCTGAGCATACTCGCTATACTCCTAGCTCCATACTCGCTAAGAGAATTCTAGCCCATACTCGCTAGAGAATAGCATACTCGCTAGGATGTGTTCCATACTCGCTAAGTTCCATACTCGCTAGGAAACTCATACTCGCTAGAATGTGTGTTCCATACTCGCTAAGTAAAACTCAAACTCGCAAGAGTTTAGTAGTCATACTCGCTAAGAGGCAAGTCCATACTCGCTAAGAAATCAGCTAACTCGCTGTTGATGTTCCATACTCGCTAAACCCTAAACAATACTCGCTAAACCATAAGCCATACTCGCTAAAGACCTTATGAAACTCGCTAAACTAGGGTTTAGAACGTATGAACAGCCACACAAACCACTAAAACCCACGAATTAGCCATGAAAATCACCATAAAAACCCAATAATCAAACCATACAAACTCCTAGTAACCTATATGAAAGATCTAGATGAAACCCAAGATGTAAACACCACGAATCCCCACCAAACCAATCGACTAGCTACTAAAACACCCAAAAACACCACAAATCGCCCCTGGTTAGCTCTGATACCACTTGTTATAACCAAGAATCAATATTCAGGAGGTCGGGGATGCTCGAAATAAAGGTTAAACATGGTATATTAGATTAAAGAATTGGGGGAAGATGTGTGTGTTTTCTAGAGAGAGAAAGAAGGAAAACACACACACTTCTTATTACAAATGAGACATCCACCTCTCCTAGTTGCCACTAGGAGAGTATTTATACTACAAAACACTAAAACTATGTCCTATTGACAGAACTAGTCCTTGTGCTTTTAGCTAATGCAATTTCCAACATATAACATTATTTTCAAGGCTAACACCTACGGTAAGTAATAAGTAATGAAGTTCAAGTATTTAGTACTAAAGAAAATATATACAGGCTGTGGCTGGCTTCTGCCCTTGAGCTGATTTGCTTAGGTAACATTCAAACATAAACGCATTTAGGAGGGCATTAAACTGATCATTACTAATTGAAGTCGCAATAACGCGTTTCAGGATATTTGGATAATTAATTATTATGAGTCTGATATTAAAGGGTCAACCATGAACCTAACATCAGACCTTATGAAAAGCACGTAAGGTAGTCATTTTAAAATCAGAATTACCTAATCTAATTCTAGTGTCAATAATTACTTCGAACACACCTCTAAAAACCCCATAAACAAATTTCATAGTGAAGAGAAAGAAATTTTTTTCGTTGTGATTTTTTCAAACTTCCCAGGCCCAATTATTTAAAAATATTGTGTATTATATGCAATACCAAACACCCTCTTATTTTGATATGCTATTAATTAGAGCTTATTGCTCTATGAAAACCTTGAGCATCCTTTTTTTCATACCCAAAGACCCTCTAATATTAGTATAACAAAAGACCATGAAATCATATCTTAGAACTAAGAAAGAAAACGGGTCAAACCTCTGCCCATTTTAACCCATATTCAACACATCAGTTAGTATTTTATTTACGAATTCAATACTGAAAATAAAATTATTAGAGCACAGCTACTGAAATCACCAATCATTGTAAACATGCTTATACGTTTCGGATCCTCTTCATTAATTAACACCATTATCCTTGTAAATCAGAGTCCAACTTCCCGATTGATATCCCTATTTGGTCATTTAAGAAGTTGCATCACTTTTCGTCTTCACCAATCTCAAAAAACATATCGTTCAGAGGCAGAAGGCCTAACTCATTTCTGTCCGATACACATTTTAATGAAAGCTTTTTTCTGATCCAAACACCCCTTGCTAACTTTGTGGTATATTTGAGCAATATATGTCTACTAACTCATTGTAATTCTCTTCGTACAACTCGGGTGCCATGCATTCTGGTGTGCCTATCACGGAATGAGGCATGTGGCTCTTTCCTACTGCCGATGCTAAACTGAAGTCACCAATCTTAACCTGTTCATGTACATTAGAAGTCAGTAACCGTCTTACCAAACACTCCCGATCCCATATTCAAACCAAACAGACATATAATAAATTGCGCAAATAAACACAAAACTTGAAATCAGAGAGCATATTTACCTTTCCAGTATGCGATAATCACATAAATGAGGCTGCATTTTATTGCATCAGAACAATGGCGGGAAACTGAGATTATTCATCTTCTTATCTATTTTGTTTACGTTCTATTTTAGCCTGCAACTTTGGTGAAGGGCGGTGGGTCAAATGTGATAGTTGGCCCCTCTATTCGTGATTTGGCTGTAAATAGTGGTTGTCAGGGATGTGGGCTTGCCGTTTAACTCAGCAAATTGTAGTATCCTAAGTATAAGGTACACTACGTTTGTTACTATCTATGTCTCTGTCACAAAAAACCCGGATACATATCAGTAATAAGTGTGAAGAATGCTATTGAAAGCCTTTTAAGTTTGCTATAATATATCAGATGTTAACATTCAGAGGTCTTATTCTCTGTAGCCTACCGGTGAAGTTATTCTTGGGTACCGAGGCAACTGCAGTTTTATTGACAAGGCCCGTGTTGCTGAAGTTGTAGGCACTTCAGCAATCCTAATCATTGTCAACCAAACAGGTTCGTCTTGTTACATGTCTAAATGTCACTTCATCATTTTGATAGTCTAAATTTGAGTTAAAATCTTTATTAGCATCAAAATAAAGTAAATAGTACTTAGTACTTACGCTTTTGGGTGATTGAGCATATGTTATTCTCTCGCTTTTGGGTGATTGGGGATATATAGATTAACTTATGTGTAGAATTTTTTAAAACGTCCATTGCTATTCCTGAAAACAGACACTACCTGGTGTTATATAGTTAACATGACAAGTGACACCTGATGAAGAGGAGATTTCAAACATGATTAACAGCTTAGCTACAACTATCGTTGGTCCATATATTGGATTCCAACCATGGTCAATCTTAACATGCAATTCCTCAGCGTGGCTTGTTACAGGGTTACCTATATGCATTTCAATCATAAATTAGTAGTAACTTAATTAGAGTCACACTGCGAAGCTAACTCACGTTTTTAAGGCATGTTTTTGTTTACCTACATAATTATCCTTAAACTTTCTAGGAGTCACTGGCGAAGCGCACACATTATCCCACCCAAAACCCCTTGCGGAAACAACCTGGAAACTCCATTACTTCTGCTACTTTGCATTAAAAATGGCTATGGCAACCACCATTTTTGAACTATGTATTAGAACCCCTATTACGGCTTTAGTAGTATTTTATTATGAATGAAAACCTTTTATTAATATCAATATTATCTATTTATGCAGTAGCTCGACTATTAATTTTAAGCATCTCCAAAACATACATTATTTCTGCGTTAAGTCTGATCCAAAAACAGTACTGGAATAGCCTGTGCCAAACACACCTTATCCTTATTATTGTAATAACCTGATTCAAATAAACCTCATTTTCACAGTGACCTACTTGATATATATACACTTTCTTTTAGTTCCAAAAAATCCTCATTTCTGCAAAGACGTGATATATACATTTAAGAATTTGCAAATTTTCTGATCCAAACACCCCTCATTCCTTATACCAATCTACCTGATATAATACATTTAGTTTGCTTAAAACACATTTTGTTCTTATTGTAGCCTGAACCAAACACTCCAAGTTCTTAATATTCCAAAGGGGGATGTTTGGGATTACTTATTATAGTTACGTACATGATCATTCCTTTATCTTACGTGTTTTGTATTGAAATCACATTGCTCAATGACGACACGCACTTAGGCAATATCACAGATTTAGAACCTTGATTGGTTGGATTCTGATCAGAATGTAACAATTTTCTCTAAGTGGTTCTAGTCGAAGAATGATCAGGTGAGTTTAATTTTCTCTAAGTGCTGATTTCAGGATGGGTAAAACATGCAGCTGGGATTCTGATATGATTTAGAACATGGTGGCTCGACAAATATGTAAAAACGACAATTACCAAGTTAGATGGGTAATAATAGTACAATACGTCCAATGAAAATTAAACACCTATTGCCTGATAAATTACACTCCTTAAACCATTAGACTACACTTAGGCTCTATGTTCACATTCACCTCCTTTAAACATCACCAAATTTTACAGTGATGATACACATGAGGGTTTTGGTGGCTACTGTGCATACTTGAGCCTGCCATGGTGTAACTACCTTATGGACGCAGGTTCACGGCGTGCTGGTGTTTGCTTATACACTAATACACAAGGTACATGAATCCTATTTGGTGGTATGTCGGAAATTGGGTTTGTAGAAAGACAACATTGCAACTATACATACAATTTGGAATTCTATAACTCTATTAAAGTCTTGATAAAACCTCTATTAAGAAGCAATAATGATAACTTATAAAAAATCAAAATCTGTTTTTGTGATTACCTTAGGCAACGAACTGGATCCTCGCCAAAGTAAAAAATTACCTAGCCCACATTTTTGTCCTATAAAATAGTATACATTTGAGTCTTCGATTACATATGTAAAATATTCAAAACCCATAGTTGCGTATTTGAAAAAAGAATATGAGACATACCACATCAGAATACAGAGAGGCCAAGGGCCTTACTTCACCTTTTGCTGAATGGAAGAACTCCTTTAGAACCTAGCCAATAAATACAGTTAAGTATACCAATACAAACAAACTAATAGAACATAAGGTTGCACTACTTTATCTATGTAATTGAAATTTTGAAAAATTTACGTATGGATGAGTCGACGGGTTACATTTTATTTTTTCTATGAACGGCCCAAAAGGTAAAATTCCACCTTTTCAACCTGCCAATTTCACTCCCTCTACTTAATTAACTCATATTTCACCCGTTGTAAATGCCAGCCATAACAGTTTTGATTTCATCTCTATACGTAATAACAGTGTTCAGATTTTACCCGGTTCAGATTTTACCCGGTTCCAGCCGCCCATTCATACCCTGGGAACCCGAGTTCTTTCAACCATGTTAGCAGCCGCATGAAATATGTTGGATAATGAAAAAAGAGTTTCATGATCTGAAGATGAAAGTTAACTGTCAAAATTGTTAAATAATACTCAAATTGCTGAAGTAAAATAGAACTTTAATTCATGTTGAATACAAATGATATAATAACTTAAATATGTGATATAATCAAAAAGTGACCTGATTTAAAGTTGCATCATGTTCTTGTTCACCAGAACTCTTTATTTAACCACAATCCTTTCCAACCACATCCAATTCAATGATATTGATTGCAACATCGAGGCCAACTTTGGCACCATGGGCTTGGTGAGTTATATGCCTCATAGCACCGTCAAAATATTATAGATTAAGACCCTCCCTATCCCAATCTACAATATTATTGCAACCTTTTTTCCTGTCAAGTTTGCAAATAGATGTGACTTTAAAGCTTTTTTTCCCTTCCATTTTGGCAAATAGATGTGACTTAAAACCTAAAATATTATTAAAAAAAACCAAGTGTCATTTACCTGCTTGATTACTAACCACGGTTTCATAATTTTTCATTGTTCTATCCATAGCTCCGTATAAAACTCCTCATAGCAATCCAGTCTTGAAGAGTGAACCCCGGTTTACCTACTTAGATTGATTATTAAGTGCTTATCAATTTAACCTATATGTAGTTCTATAATATTTTGGGATCGAAGTATATAATATTGAAGTGAGAAACTCACACCTAACGATTGTGGTGTTGATGTCCCTAAGACAAGCGAAGGAAATAATTATGGAAAAATTGCATGGCTTTTAAATCAATAAATATGAACTTAAGATTGTCTGTGCTTTTAAATCAGGTTCCTTGGCAGCCTGCTTTCGTCTTTGCGAGGAGCAAATGAGATAAAGTGCATACTGCCAAGCCTGTACCTTGCCAGCAGCACCTTTTCCGTTGATCTTAGCAATTTAGATTTTTCAAAGAACATGAATTAAGAATCGTAAAGGGCAGAGCATAGTAAACCATATACTGATTATAGAAATTTCAAGTGGCACTGGATAATAAGGGAAGCTTGGATTGTTTTGAATTAACATGCTTCTACTTTATATTATTGCAGATCATATCATTAAAATTTAGACACAAATTAGATTTAGGCCATAAAACATACATCGAGTAGCTCGAGCTTCTGCTTCTGCTATCACATCCATATACGATGCCTAGAACAAACAATCTCGTGAGCCATGTAACTTTGAATACTAATGAAAGATTGTTAAGTGACTGCCAAACTATCCTCCATCGGTTAGCTCGCCGTCATTAAACAATACCTTAACCACATTATCTGATCTTGGAAATGTATGCTTCTGATCAATCATATCTGGTATATTGAACGCAAAAATAAACCTAATATTTCTATAATCATTAAAATTTAGACACAAATTAGATTTAGGCCATAACACATCTTCAATCTTCCAAAAATATCCCCAAAATCTTATATACAATAAACACCAAAATTTAAAGAAAAAAAAATGTTTAACCATACATGTAGTTCAAATTGTTGATGTTATATTTTGGTTACCGATGAAGAGCCGCTGCCAAAACACGGTAAATAATCAAAACATCAACAAATTATCCATCCTTAAATATATCTACTGTACTACACATGCATCATATTAACAATAAATTAGCAAAAGCAGCTTATTGGCCTATAGAGATTTCAAACACGCAAAATGCTAAAATAAGATCTGATTAGAATAAACATTGAGATTAAAGAGTAGAGACTGAACCTTGTACGTGACCCATTTGTCTTCTGGTATTTGTAGTAGTACTTTGGGAACCATAAGCCGCAACTGTAACAATAATAAGTAACAATAAATTAAAACAAGATCCAATAAGATTAAAGAAAAAGTTCTATAAGAAAAGCACATGAATCAAGTTAACCTTGTCAAGAAGATAAAGAACCAAGCGTGGCAAAAATATATGATAGGAAAAATTAATAGAATGATGGAATAATGGATGTTTCTTCTATGATATGGCTCTAAACAACTGATAGTTAACATCCTGCATAAAAAACTCATCAACAACTCATAATATGTGTTCATATATTGTACTAAAAAATAAAAAATATGATCTTTTCTCTCATGATATGCGGCAAACCATACACGCATTGTTTGAGTGTTGTATTTTAGGGTTGCAGAAACTCATATTAGGGTTTTGTGAGATAATGAATAAAAGGTCGTATACCAATTAATAAGATTATAAATCTATAATTAAGAAATATATATGATAGTTATTTCATTAAAATGGTGAATAATTGTTTGCATAAGTTTATAGAATTTGACTTGCAAGATATAATGCGAAAAATGAATTGGTCTAGTGGTTATCATCTTTGTTTGTGGACAAAGAGACTTAGGTTCGATTCTTGTGAAGCGCAATTTTTTGAAAAATTAAATCCATATTTTATAAATGGTAAAAGGTTGCTTATGTATGTTTTATAAATTAATTAAAAAAATGCAAATAAAAAAAATTAAAAATTGCTTACATGGCAACAATGTGATGATGTGGCAGATAAATGAATTACTGGGCAATGAGGTGGCATTAATGACGTCATATGCCATGTGTTATGCACTTTCCATTTTAGCATTCGTGAAATATTTTCACATATTTCATAATCTATTCAGTCACTCAACTTTGGCGCATTGTGATTCAAATATAGATTACAAAGATTCAAAATTAAAACGATTCGATAAGCGACGCACTGATTCATAAATCAACACATTGATTTAAATGTTATTGATTTCTGTAATGACAATTTCACTAGTTAGTTGAATGTGTTTATGTACTGTATATACTACTAGTGTAGTTACTAAAAACTTGACTATGATTCATATATAAGTTCAAACCTACTCTCTATCAAATAACGTCAAGATTCAATTACGATAAACAAATGAATTATTTTTAGTGAATCAAATAAAAACACTAAACCTTGATCGTCACAAAAAAAATCCCATGATTCACATATATTTATATGATTCAAATAACTAAACTATGATTCATAAATTATACAAAATTACAAAGTAAAGCAAAACAAGAAACTAAAAAATAATCCTCAAGACCGAGTAATATGATTCACAAAAATACACAACTTTGACAAAATTGAATCATAGCATAACTTGTTACGAATATGAAAAAGTAGACGTGTTTGAATATATAAATCTTCGAAGTATAAAGTTGATTCACAAACAAAAAAAAGTACACGTGTTTGAAATTTAAAAAAAAGAAAAAAAAAAAAAAAAAAAAAAAAAAAAAAAACAGGGGGAAAAAAAAAAAAAAAAAAAAAAAAA
>LBNU01018029.1:32404-46614 GCA_014162995.1 Artemisia annua | reverse complement strand
CGAGCAGTACTTTGATCAATAACAGTACTTTGACTTTAATACTTCAGTAATTCTCTGAAGAGCAGCACTTTGATATCCAGCAGTACTTTGATCTTTTATACCCCAACACAACATACAATGAAGCATGGCATGTAGCACTCATTATCAACTGCACTATGTGCTTGCTTTATAAGCTGGTTGAAGTTTGAACTTACTGGTTTTCAAGGATCTTTGAAGAAACTAATCACTAGTCATGTTCCTATGCTAGCATACTTAATTTCGTATCAATCTGGTATCAACTAGGACAGAGTTTTTGTATAAATTTGGGCGATGAAAAGATGTAAAATTCGGATTTCATATATAGGGGTTCAAAGCTCTTGATTGTTCGAACAGTGATTAGTTAACAGAGCATACCTCATCTAATCTTCTAGATACATAATATTAGAAAGAGCTTAGAAATTTTATTTAGCATACCTCATCTAATTAATCTTCTAGATACATAATAATCTTCTAGATACATAAGTTTAGAAACCAGGTTCCAACAATACTGAATACTGCATCTAGCATGATTAAATATTTTTTAGCAATCTGGTATCAAATATTTAACCATTAAGCTCCACTATTGATTTTTGTTATTTTTTTAATTTGTTATTTGTTAATTGTTGCAATTAATTTTTTAATTTGTTACTTTTTGTTATTTGTTAATTGTTATAAATGTGTTTTTTGATTTTAATTCAAAAGTCAATGGCGAGAATTGAATACTTTGACTAATAGAATTGTCTCAATTTCTTATATCCATTGGGACAAGAATGTCACACTCTTTAGTATTTATAATCATTTTACATAACGCAATATAGTCATTGTTAATAGTTAGAAAAAGTACGTAGGTCCAGACGGGTACTCATGGAAATTCTGCACATCAAATTTCTACCAAACAGCTTGAATATGTGGTAGACTTTTGGTTACAGAAAGAATGTTCAAATCCCCATATGACCAATTTAACATGCATAAGTGCGTAAAAATATATGAAAAAAGGTCACACTTTATTTTAACAAGAGTAGGTAAATATGTACAGAGTAGTTCTAGCTAGTTACACTTTTTGTACGTGTCACTAAAAGCTATTATTACTGAATTTTGGTAGCAATCTCTGAAGAGAAATTAATGGTTAAAACGCCAAAGGTAGGTAATCACAATTAAATAAAAAGCCATCTAATTGTTATATGCAAATCACTGTATTCCCCACTAAATTATATATGCAAGAAGAGGCAACCTAGAAAAAGAGGTTAGGGGCAATTAGGAAGTGTATCTTCCGTTTCTTATGAGTAGGGTAGCTAGCTAATATAGCTCAAGTGAGAACTCACAATCCAAATACAATCATAAGCTTGTCGCATTTCTATCTTTCCTCTTGCGCCTTTTTAATTCGACCTATTCCTTATCCAAGATTCCCAATTTCACTCGCCATACATATCTAGAATAATGGCTAATATGTCGAGAACAGACAATCATAATCCACTACAATACTATTTTTTTAAGGTGATCTTGATAATTCTAATCAATTCCGTCTCCATTGTTCAAGTGAACATTTGTGAGTTTGGTTTTGTGTGAAATCACGTTTCAACATAAAATGAAGCATGGTATGTAGCACTGCTGCACTATGTGCTTTATATATAAGCTGGTTGAACTTGATGGTTTTCAAGAAATTTAAGAAACTAGCTAGTTAATTGTCGTGTTCCTATGTTAATTAGCATGATTAAATATTTTTTAGCAATCTGGTATCAAATAGAAAGGAGTTTCTGTATAGATTTTGGCGATTAAAAAGAGTAGAATTCGGATTCCATATATAGGGGTTCTAAAGCTAGCGATTGTCGAATAGTGAGTAGTTAACAAGCATCCAGTCTTCTATAACACATAGCATTAGGAAGAGCATTGAGAAAACAATATCTAGCTCCAATATTAACTTCTAGAGGATTTTTCTAAGGTATAAGTGTAAAACATTTTAAGGTTTTATGATAGTTTCACATTTATTAGTGTAACATTTTTTTACACATTCATAATTGTGATCAACATGACAAAATCTACACGCTATCAGCAACTGTATAGAAAAAGAAAAAAAAAAATGTATTACGGAGTATTAGCATATTTGTTGTAGTGGGATTTGAACGGTATTAATATAAGATCATATATATATATGACGATCTTATATAGAAACACGTCACACTTAAAAAATGACCTACTTAAGTTGCAAGAGTTAGAGAAGGTAATACTTAATAGAGATTAAATATTCTTCTCGTACTAGGTGGAATCAATAGAGATTAAATAAGTAATCACTCTAACAAACATAGTTGACTCAAGCTCTTCATTTTACGATTGACTACATATAGATTTGAATTTACATAGAGGTGGAAGGCAAGCGAGCAACAAGCTGCGCCGCTAGCCCTTTTTGAATTGCAAAACTAATTCTCTTAAAAACGACATTTGTGGATCTAGGTGTTACAACATTATTATGCATAACACGTTGAACTCTGTTGAGGAGCTCCACTGCCTCAGGTGCAAGAAAACCAAAAGTATCAAATGCGAAAGGTATAAAAACATGCTGATTTTCAACACACGCTTTCTCATGTTTTGCTACTTTGTACGAGGAGGCTTTCAAAGCAGTCTGTCCCACTGTAAAACCCCGGCTACTCAACCTTATAAATAGAAATTATGATATTACAAAATGAACATGCTGTTGTCCCAAACTCTCTCGATATTGTATAAGTTGCAAAGTGAATGAATAAGTAAAATATTTCTATATTGATTAACCTTGAAATCGTGTATGTTTATACATATATATCACCCAACCATTGCAACCCTTCGGTTTGTATCCCAACCGAATTAACAAACAAGTTAGTTATTATCTTTGTTTCTAACATATTTGGTCCTTCATGTTTAAACTAATACATAATAAGCATAAGATAAAGATTATCGGGTCACATTCTCCTCCTTAATCTTAATCATTGCTTCTTGCTAAATCTTGAACTCCGAGCATTTGTCGCATTGTCGTGAACTTCAATCTTGGTAGAGCCTTTGTTAGTATATCTGCTCTTTGTAGTTCTCCGCTGACATGTTCCACATTGATGTGCCCATTCTCTACGCATTCTCGAATGAAATGATAGCGAATGTCGATGTGTTTATTTCTTCCATGAAAAACTGTGTTCTTGACTAGTGTTATTGCTGAAACGTTATCTACCTTCAACGTTATCTTCTTTTCTTCACTTCCAGTTAATTCACTAAGTAATCTCTTTAACCATAAGGCTTGACGTGCTGCTGCAGTAGCCGCCATGAATTCTGATTCACATGATGATAGCGCCACTGTTGGTTGCTTCTGAGTACACCAGGTAATGGGTGACTCTCCAAAATAAAATACTATCCCAGTAGTTCCTTTTCCTTGATCAGTGTTGATTCCATAACTACTGTCGCTATAACCTGTAATCTTGCAGCCGCCTTCTTTCTTGTAAATTATGCCATGCTCCTTTGTTCCTTTGATATATCGGATTACTTGCTTTACCGCCTTCAGGTGATGTTCCTTCGGGTCTTGCATCCATCTGCTGAGTAGACCGACTGAATAACTAAGATCTGGTCTTGTATGCAATAAGTACCTGAGACTTCCAATTAAGCTTCTGTAGTAAGTTGCGTCAACTGAGTTACCATCTTCCGCCTTGACCAACTTAGTACCGGGATCCATTGGTATCTTCGTATCATTACTATCCGTCATACTTGTTTCCTTTAAGATCTTGTTTATGTAACCTGTTTGCTTGATTGTAATCTCTCCTCCTGTCTGTGTAACTTCTATCCCAAGGTAATAAGCTAACAATCCTAAGTCGCTCATTTCAAACTTTTCTTCCATCTGGGATTTAAATAATTCTAGTTCCTTCTTTGGAGTGCCCGTGATTATCAAATCATCTACATAAACTCCAACTATAATCGTAGAATTCTTGTTTCTCTTCGTATAAACTGCTTGTTCGAGATTACATTTCTTAAAATCTAATGACTTTAACGTTTGATCAAGCTTCACATTCCAAGCTCTCGGTGCTTGTCTTAATCCATATAAAGCTTTAATAAGCTTATATACTTTTCCTGAATTTCCTGGCTGTACAAACCCTTCAGGTTGTGTAACGTAGACTTCTTCCTTTAAATCTCCGTTTAAAAATGCTGATTTTACATCCAAGTGATGAACTTGCCAACCATGATATGCTGCTAATGCTAATATCAACCGTACTATTTCTATCCTAGCAACTGGTGCAAATACTTCATCGAAGTCTATTCCTTGTTCTTGTACATATCCTTTTGCTACTAATCATGCCTTATATCTTATGATCTTTCCTTGTGCATCTCTTTTGGTTTTAAAAACCCACTTGAGTCCAATTGCCTTTTGATTTTCTGGCAATGTAGTAAGAATCCATGTGTTATTCTTATTAATTGAATCTAATTCAATCTCCATGGCCTCAATCCATAGCCTGCTCATCCTCTTCTGAGTTAGGGTAGTAGGTGTATGTTGGTGGTGTGATTGGTGTAACTGGATCTGGTATTGGATCCGGTTCTTGATACGTGTTATCAATATTATCATTGATATCTGTGTTGACTGGTGTAGGATTTTTGTTGTCAACTCCTTCTACCACAAAACTAGCCCAAAATGTGTCTTGTGTACTCGTATCTCCTTCATCTTTATTCCAATCCCACGGTTTCGTTTCCATAAACTTAACATCCCTACTAACATGTTTCTTTTGTGCTATCAGATCATATAACCTACATGCTTTTGATCCTTTCTCTACTCCTAAGTAGATCATTGGTATGCTTCTGTCATCCAGCTTCTTTAAGTGAGGTATCGTAATCTTTGCATAAGCTGTGCATCTGAATATCCTTAGGTTTTCCAGATTTGGTTTTCTATTGTAGAGTGCCTCATATGGAGTTTTATCAATCAGGGCTCTTGTAGGTACCCTATTGAGTATGTATATAGCATGTTTCACTGCTTCTGCCCAAAAAGTTAAAGGTAACTTCATGGCTTTCATCATACTCCTCGTAGTTAATAACACTGTCCTATTCCTTCTCTCCACTACTCCATTCTGCTGTAGTGAGTACGGTGTTGTCAACTGTCGTGCTATTCCATTATCTTTACAGTACTTGGTGAATTCATTTGATGTAAATTCACCTCATCTATCTGTTCTTAGCATCCTCACTTTCATTCTCATTTCCATTTCTATCTTTTGCTTAAATTCTTTGAATGTACTAAATGCTTGGTCTTTCGAAGTCAGAAAGTAAGTCCACATGAAACGTGTACAATCATCTACCAACAAGAATATGAGTTACTTGCCTGAGTGTGTTGCTGGACTAATAGGACCACAGAGGTCTCCATATACTAAGTCCAACGGGTTCTTTGATCTGAATTTAGCTTGGTTTGGAAATGGTGTTCTACTGTGCTTTCTTAATAAACATGCATCACAAATCTGTCCGGCATGATTTATTCTAGGTATTCCTTCCACTAGACCCTTCCTAGTCATCTTTTGATATCGTCAAAGTTTAGATGACCTAATCTAGCATGCCATAACCATGCTTGGTTATCTACATTTGCTAAGAGACATATAGGTGTGTCTATCTGGAGTCTAATACTGTAAAGTCTATTATTAGATCTTTCTACTTTCATCAACAATTTCCTGCTCTTATCATACAAAGTCAATTTATTTCCGTCCATTATGACCTTACAACCTATTTCTGTAAGTTTTCCTAGACTTAGTATGTTGCTCTTAAGGTTTGGTATATAGTATACATCTGATACTACCTTCTGTTCCTGGTTTCTACAACCTAACAATATAGAGCCTTTTCCCTTTATCTGTACATATGATCCATCTCCAAAATGTACTCGTCTTGTTACGCTTTCATCTATATCCTTAAAATGACTCTTAGTTCCCGTCATATGGTTACTTGCACCATTATCTAAATACCATATGCTTTCATCCTTTGAAGCATATTTCCCTGGTTGAATTTGGCCTTCATTCAACAACACTTCCTCGTGTTCGGTTTTGTGCATAGTCATTAACAATGATGGTTCATCATCTTCTAAGATAAGGTTCGATTGTTCCTGAGCTGTTGATGTTACTCTACATTTACTCATAAAATGTCCAAGTTTGTTACACTTGAAACATCTTAAATTACTCAAATCCTTCTTATTTGAATTCCTATTAGTGTTTCCCTTATGATTTGAGTTTCCTTCTTGTGAGTTATTCCTGTTTTTATTATTCCGCCAGTTTTCTCGTGAATAGTTTGATCTACCTCCGCGTTTACTAAATCGCTTTCCTCTTCCTGAGTGTTCACCGTGTGCGAATAGTAAATTCTCCTGGCTTTCAATTTGACCTCCCTTCCGGAGTTTTATCCTTTCCTCAAACGCCTTGAGTTTTCCAGTGATCTCATCTAGGGTAATGTCATCTAGAACACTAGTTTGTTCTATGGATGCTACTATCTGAATGAATCTATCGGGTGTGGAGTCTAATAGTTTTCTAACTATAAGTGATTCATCTAATATTTTCCCTAGTTCTTTTGCCTTCGTGACATAGCCGTTTAACTTGTCTGCAAATGCATCCACCGTCTCATCTTCCTTCATCTGAAGTGAGTTAAATCCAATCATCAATGATTGTAACCGTGCTTGCTGCACTCTTTCTTCTCCAACGTGTCTTTTCTTTAAAGAATCCCATAATTCCTTGGCCGTTTTACAACTTGCTACTTGTAAAATTACATCTTCGGTCAATGCTTGATATAACAAGGCCGTTGTTGCCTTGTCTTTCTTATCATCTACTTGCGTGTTTTCTTTAGGTTCTATTGTCTACCACAAACCATGTGCTTCTAGTATAACCTTAATTTGTATAGCCCATACCATGTAATTTGTGTTTTTCAACTTAGGGCATTGGTATTGTGCAATAGGTGTTAAGGGTTTCACAATATTAGATGTGTTGTTGTCGTTTGTTGTATCATCGCCAGCCATCTTAAAGGTATTTATTATCTTCACCTTTTAGTGTGTATGGGATTATTCTTCCTAGTATGGTATCTTTCTAGTATTGGTATATATATAGTTTTCGGGAATCCTAATACTACGGGATCAATAATAGTTATCGGGATTTCCTAATAGTATAAACTAAATATATCTATACTATTCTATTATAATTGAAATCCAAAGATGAAAAACTTGTTACTTGTGTTAATCACAAATGTATTCCCTTGTTGCTTTAGTAAAAGCGTTCACCAACGTATGTTGTTATTCCCTTCGTTCCTTTTGTTTTCTTCTGACTCGTTGCCCCTTTTTTTTTCTCAATTCGACTTCTATTTTACAAAAAAACTTTCGGATTTTGTTACCTTGCTTCTGCTTTGCTTCGAACCAAATAAAACACCAAGGTTCCTTTTTCCTTCTCCTTGTCGAATTGTTGTTGTTGCCAATGAGTCTAAACAAAATATTTCACGGCCTCCTTGCTTTGTTGTTTACGGATTCTCCCTTGAATCTTCAACCAAAAGTCACGGCCTCCTTTTGTTCTAGTTATGTTGTTGTCGAATGTTTTTTTTACTTTGTATTCGACACAAACAAACCAACAAAACTTCCTTGTACCACACTACACGTTGCCTTTTTTCTTGTGTGTTGTCCTTGATCTCGGTCTCTTTGAAATCACTAAGTTTCCTACACACAATCTTCTGTTACCACGCCTTGGTAACCCTTGTCGAATCAAAGAAAACAGTCTCTTCGTTTTTCTGATTTCGTTCTAACGAAACAAAACAGTCACTTCATTTGTTTCTCCTCTCGTTGTTGTTGTTCTTGTGTTGTACCAACACAAACTCCACATACTTCCTTGAGTACTCCTTGTTCCTTCGTTCTACGTATACGTATTTTCACAACAACGTTCCTTGCTTTGTGTATTTGTTTCAAACCGGTTTTTCCACAAAGTCTCCACTTCTTCCTCGACACCAATAACGTTTGATGTTGTATGCTTGCAACTTCTAACGTAAAATAGATCGTGCACTATCTCTTCTACGCTTGTCCTTATTCAAACTTGTTTGTTTTCCTTTGGAAGATAAAGAAAAACATAAATGTGTTCCTCGCTAAAAGAGAACGTGATGTTTTTCTTCTTTTCTGCGTCCTTGTTCTTGGCTTCTCGTTATTGTTTTTGTTATGCAGAAACAGAATTTGTTTCGTGTATAATACCCTTGCTCTTGATGCCAATTGTTGTCCCAAACTCTCTCGATATTGTATAAGTTGCAAAGTGAATGAATAAGTAAAATAAATCTATATTGATTAACCTTGAAATCGTGTATGTTTATACATATATATATATGGTATGAATCGACATGACCCAACCATTGCAACCCTTCGGTTTGTATCCCAACCGAATTAACTAACAAGTTAGTTATTATCTTTGTTTCTAACATATTTGGTCCTTCATGTTTAAACTAATACATAATAAGCATAAGATAAAGATTATCGGGTCACACATGCATAAGTAGCAATTCAAGAAAAGAATTAATTAGGAAAAATCTTACTAAGATGCATAATTTTACAAGTTACCTTATCTTTTCTTTATTGCCATGTTATCTTCTGCAAGCAACAATAACCACTGGAAGCCATACAGTAGCATCAGATGGCGAGATCACTAGGATTGGTGCAATTCTTGACCAAACATTGAGGGCTGGCAAAGAGGCAAAAGTGTCAATTGAGATGGCAGTGCAAGATTTAAACATCGAAATCAATTACTATAAAGTTTTCTCTCTTGAAAACAACCCGGTCCACGCGGCTATTAATGCAGGTAAAATTTTCGGTTCCACTATTAAATACTAATTGTCATATGGAAGAAGTTTGTTTCAGTTGTTGAGAACCGTACCTGTTTGCTAACTTGCAGCGAAAGAACTTATTGATGAACACAAAGTGAAAGCCATACTGGGAGGTCATACATGGGATGAAGCATCTGCCATAGCTGAGGTTATCAGCGAAGCTGATCATGATAATGATACCCCCGTGTTTCTTTCGTTAGCTAGCATAACTCCACTGCAAGCAGCCAATCAATGGCCATTTTTCGTTCAAGCCGTCCTAACACAATCCACGCAGATGAATGCTGTGGCTGCAATTCTACAGTCGTGGGGCATACATCAAGTCACACTCATATTTGAAACCTCACATCTAGCTCACTCGTCAGCACCAATCATCTCTCATATCTCTCGAGCATTTCGAAAAACAGGTAGTGTACTAACTCATATCTTACCACTTATGTGTTCCGTAGATGAAGAGCTTGAACTACTTAAGAGACAACAACGTCAAGTCTTTGTAATATATACCTCCCTAGAACTTGGGGCTCGCCTGTTTCAGACAGCCAAGAAGAAGGAAATGACTGGAGACGGTTATCTATGGATTGCAAGTAACCAAATCACTGATCTTTTGCATTCCGTTAACGCCACCATGACTTCTTCTCTCGAAGGATTAGTTGGAGTGAAAAGCTACTTCCCAAGAGGCACGCCAGATTTTCAAGATTTCAGGAAAAGATTCCGTCACAAGTTTCGGTCGGATTACCCTGAAGAACATCAGGACGAACCTGGAATTTTTGCAGTGCAAGCATATAATGTCGGTAGATTGTTAGAAAATCTTGGACACCAAATACCACCTCGAGAGAGTAGTACAGTAGAGATTGTCAACGTGATAGGAAACGGATATCACAGTGTGTATTGGACCCAAGGATTAGGGTTTTCGAAGACGATTATGGGCGACAATTTAACAGACGAAGAATTGGGAAAAGCTCTGTGGCCGGTGCAGCCATGGTATGCTCATAGACGGGGCAGCAATCTTGTCGAAAGATCAGAGAACCGGATGAGGGTCGGTGTTCCTGATAAATCTCTGTTTAAACAAATTGTGAGGGTGGATTTTGATCACAAGACAAATAAGTCTGTCTTCAGTGGATTCTCAGTAAGTGTGTTTAAGGAAATGATGAAGGAAGTGAAACTACCATACGAATTTATTCCATTCAATGGTTATTCTGATAAACTAGTAAAAGAAATAGGTTCAAAGGTTAGACACTTTCAAAATCCTATATTTATTTATTTTTTGACCAGAAAAAATCCTATATTTATTGACATTCATGTAACATTTACATTATCATCACTTAGGATTCATTTGATTTCTTTCTTCTTAATTATTCTACAGGAGCATATATTCGATGCAGTAGTCGGCGAGGTAATGATTACGACAAAAAATTATGAGTTGGCTGATTTCACACAGGCCTACACCGAGTCTGGTTTGGAAACGATTGTACTTGTTCAAGAGAGATTATCAAACTGGTATGTGCTTAAACACATACCTTTTATTTACCAAAACCCGACCAAAAAGACCAAAAACTAACAAATAATTGCCAAATATATATGTTTTTGTGTTTTTGACCATGCAGGTAATAAAATATGAGAAACGGACAAAAACCGAGCCAGAATCACTAAAAAGGAGCACGAGAAATGGAAAGAGTCAAAACCTGAGGCCGGGAATGCTTAAAAAGTTAAAAGAAGCTCCAGAAGTCAAACTAAGTCCCTATAAAATCAGAAATTACAATTTGGTCCTTGGAATATTTCTACACTAAAAATCCTTATACATCTATAACCAAATCCAAACCCTTAACCCATTAATAAACCTACTCTTATAAACCCAAAATAAAATAAACAACCCAATCCCACACCTGGCCCATCCTACACCAGCCCACTCCCCTTAAAAATACAACCCGGCCTTTTCCCTTTTTATAAAACCCAACGCGCCAGAAAAAAAATTAACCAGGTTTACTGTTCTTCGTCTTCACCCCAATTCACCCACCATCTTTTACCTCGTACAAAAACAATGAACCTCGTACACTCCAGAGACTTCTTCCAACGTGTCAGAGGGTGTCAGAATAATTGCTACGTGGACAAATTAAGCCTCCTCATTGGATAGAAGATGCTGGAACATTATCCAAGGATCTTGGATCATGATAAGGATGATAAAGGCGGTGGGAAAGCTTCTGGGAACTTCTCAAAGGAACCCTGCATCATTGGTTGCCTATAAATAGGACCTTGTAGTTGTGATTCAGTCGTGTAGTTGAGGGTTAGCTTAGGAGTAGTATAGTATAGATTTTAAGAATTAAAATTAGGTTTAATTCCATGTTCAATGTAATGTTTCCTTTATAATTTAATCTGTTTCAGTTTNTTAGGATAATGAAACTCATCATACCGTCACCCGAATAAGGTTAGGTTGTAAATATATAGATAATTAATAATAAGTAGGATAACCGGGGCATTTTTGGAATTTAATATTTAGTAGTCTCTTTTGAACGTTTTGCTACTTTCAAAGTTAGTAGAAAGAGATGAGGAATTTTGATTTCAAAGATGTGAGCTCATAACATTGCGTGAGGACACGGCAATATCTTAGTCTGGGGGATTTTGGTATGTGCTTAAACACATACCTTTTATTTACCAAAACCCGACCAAAAAGACCAAAAACTAACAAATAATTGCCAAATATATATGTTTTTGTGTTTTTGACCATGCAGGTAATAAAATATGAGAAACGGACAAAAACCGAGCCAGAATCACTAAAAAGGAGCACGAGAAATGGAAAGAGTCAAAACCTGAGGCCGGGAATGCTTAAAAAGTTAAAAGAAGCTCCAGAAGCCAAACTAAGTCCCTATAAAATCAGAAATTACAATTTGGTCCTTGGAATATTTCTACACTAAAAATCCTTATACATCTATAACCAAATCCAAACCCTTAACCCATTAATAAACCTACTCTTATAAACCCAAAATAAAATAAACAACCCAATCCCACACCTGGCCCATCCTACACCAGCCCACTCCCCTTAAAAATACAACCCGGCCTTTTCCCTTTTTATAAAACCCAACGCGCCAGAAAAAAAATTAACCAGGTTTACTGTTCTTCGTCTTCACCCCAATTCACCCACCATCTTTTACCTCGTACAAAAACAATGAACCTCGTACACTCCAGAGACTTCTTCCAACGTGTCAGAGGGTGTCAGAATAATTGCTACGTGGACAAATTAAGCCTCCTCATTGGATAGAAGATGCTGGAACATTATCCAAGGATCTTGGATCATGATAAGGATGATAAAGGCGGTGGGAAAGCTTCTGGGAACTTCTCAAAGGAACCCTGCATCATTGGTTGCCTATAAATAGGACCTTGTAGTTGTGATTCAGTCGTGTAGTTGAGGGTTAGCTTAGGAGTAGTATAGTATAGATTTTAAGAATTAAAATTAGGTTTAATTCCATGTTCAATGTAATGTTTCCTTTATAATGTAATCTGTTTCAGTTTCAATAAAATCATTAGCTTTGTTCTTTCAGTTTGCCTAAATCTGTTTGTTAAAGTTCTTATTTTTCTAGCCTAAATCCTTTTCAAAAGCTTTTTAAGTTACTTATAAGCTTCAGTTTTACTCTCATCTTGTACAGTTTGACTTAAAAAAAAAAAAGAAAAGAAAAAAAAGCTTAAGGGTACATCAGCTTGCATAAGCTCATTTCCCTTTTGGTAATCTCATAAAAGCTTCACTATAGCTTTTTGTGAATCTTTATCATTGGCCAGTAGCATTGTTCTCCTTACCTAGCCAAAACTCCAAGTAAGTTTCCCTTTTACATTTTCTGCATTTGCTCTATTTTAGCTTAGAAATTGTAGTTTATAGCTATTGTGTGTTTAGTACTGCTCATTATAGTTGCTTATGTGCTTTAGTTCAATCTTTATATGTGTAGTTTAATTTTGCATACCCACTGCCTAATTTAGTGTTATCTGCTATTTTGTGTTCTTGCTGTTAGTAGTTAAGTTTTATTGTTCATTTAGGATCTAATATAGATAAGTAATCTAGCTTGATAAGAAAATTGGTAAGTTAAGCTCTAAAATTGCATATCATAGTGTAAACCATCTATTAAGGGGTGTTTGGTTTAAGATTGGAACCTGTGTTTGAATTGTTTGTTGGTGGTGAATTCAGCCCAGACAGTCTCTATTAGGCTCACTTAGATTAGTTTAGTCATAAAAACCTTAGGTTATTTAAGTAAAAGTCAACCTTAGCTTGTAACTTAATTTCTATGATCATAAGTTAAGATTAGGTACTGAGATCTTGCGTATTGGTAGAAAATAGGTGAATCTAGGGTAATTAGTTCACAAATTAGTTTAACAATACATTTAGGGTCAGAATTAAGCAATAGAATTTCAGTTTGGTCAACCTTAGTTTACAAATAAAAAGTCAAAATGTCCTTAGAACTAGTTTAAGATAGATCTGATCTTAGGCATATTTAGGACAGCAAATAGGCTCTAAATCGCTTAATTTTGTTTCTGGAGTTAGTTCATATAGTAAACTCAAACATAGTTTATAATTAAGCATTTCCAACAACATTAGCTTATTCAAATTGGATCCACAAATCTGTCCCTTAAACCTGTTCATCATTAATTCGGCAAACTAGTCTCCTTACCTAGGCTTAAATTAGGGTTCAATTAGGTGTTAAAAATTAGGGCTTTTAGGTTTTTTGAGTAGTATCCTAGGTGGTATTCCTTTTGCCCCCTTAACCTTCCCTTAATCAGCTTATTAAGTGCTTAAAATTAAGCTCCGAAGTAGGGTACTTAGGTTGTCTTTTCGGTCCAAAGAGTGAATTGAATCTAGCTGACGGCCTAGGCTTATTTGAGCTTTTTGAGTTTATGATGAGACAAAAAATGTTACGTTTTTAGGGGTCGGTTTGAGTCCTAATTCGTAGGTTTTTGGTTTGGATTTCACCCAAAGTCGTTTCTTTTCTCATTTTAGGTACTTTTGAAGGGAAAATCACAAAAGAAGCGTTTTCGGAGTGAAAAAGTGCGGAAACCAACAAAAACTCAAAAGACCTTGAAGATCACACAAGGTGACGCCGTCACACTTTACAAGGTGACGCCGTCAGGAACAAGTAAAGTCCAGAATTGGAAAAATACTCGTGACGGGCCAGAGAGTTCGTAGTGCACATTGGTGACGCCGTCAACTAAGGCCGTCAGATCTGGAACCAGCAATTATGACCACGTCAAGGAAGGCCGTCTGAAAACCCTAATCGCCGAGCTGACGCCGTCACCTATTGGGTTGACGCCGTCAGCCCGCGTTTTCTATATATATAGAACGATTTTTCTTTACTTTATAGAGAACTTGGAGAACTAGAGTCGAATTTTGGTGTGAAGAACTTTAGGGTTAAACCCTA
>LBNU01018029.1:0-22735 GCA_014162995.1 Artemisia annua | reverse complement strand
TTAAAAAAAAAAAAAAAAAAATGTTTTGAAATTTTGTGCCAACCGAATCGGATGGATTCCCATCCGATCGGTTGGAGCTCTCGTAAAAAATGCCAGGACCACCATCCGAATCGGTTGGATTTCCATCCGATCGGATGGATCTCTCGGTAAAATTTTTTAAGTTTTGTTATTTTGTGTTTTCTTTAATATTTAATGTTTAGATTAATGTTTAGTAAGTGACAATATTGCTTATTTACTTATTTAAATGTTATGTTTAGTTATTTTTCATTTTTCGTATTTTGTTCTTGTGTGTTTGTGTTTAGATCGTATAAGTTTAAGTGTCTTTTGGTTTTTGCAAGAGTGTCATTTCTTTTATTCTACTTAAACTCAGTTTTGCTATTTTTTTTTATTTAGTACGTTGTAAATAAATAAGTACGTTGTTATTTAAAATAAAATGTTTCGAACTTTGTGGGTATGTTCACTGAAAACCCTCACGAGACTTCACTCGTCCACTCAGGCCACCGAGCGGTTTAAAAGGCTTGTTGCATACGCTAAATGCAACCGTGATGCCTATGAAAGTGAGTTTTAGGATTTTACGCGTTTTTTGTAGTTTACTTTGTTTTTTGCAGATTTAATAAGCTCTTGGAGATTGGATTATTGGTGACTTTATACTTGGTGTGTTGATGTTTTGTTGGAAGCGAAATCGATTGATCTCACATGCTTAGCACCTTATCATATGGAGTTCAATCGCAATTTCTACGGCCCGGGAAGTTTCGTTTCTCTTGGACTATCTATTTATTTATTTTTCCTATTTTACATGCTTTGAAGTTTATTTTTTACATTAAAGACAATGCTTAACTTAAGTGTGGGGGAAAGTAAAATAATGGAGAACGAAACTAATTTTCAAATTTCTAATTTTTGGGCCAATTTAAAATTTTGTATACTTGTTTGCCCCTTGTGATCTAGTTGTTTTCACATTTTTAGGATAATATATTAGAATAACTGGATCCATCCACTGGTGAAATCGGTAATTTTGAAAAATTCGAGATGTGTCCCGATTAATATTGCAATCCATTTTGGGATCGATAACATTTGCTAGCACGTTTTATAGCCCTTTTCACTAAATTGTGAGGATTTGAGCCTATTACATATATAGCATACATTTTTTATGCTTGATCTTTTGCTATGAGTGTGCCGGTGATTTTATTTATTCTAGAACTTGTACTTGTAAATCATTACCAGACCGATGTAAGATCGCATTCGTGTGATATAAGTGTATTCGTGTGATAAAGAGGCAACCTTAGGAATAAAACCAAATGGCCATCCGTTTACGAAATAATTTTTGCTAACCACATCGGTTAGTTATCCTCGTATTTGGAACCCATTTGTTAGCGTTTATCTTTAACACTAGATACCCCTAATTAAACCCTTTGAGCCATCCTTTTCATTTTGTTGCATCCAGAAAAATACAAAAATATTTTACACTTTAAACCTTAGCCTAACCCTTGTCAAAGTCTAAACGGTGGGTTGCTAGTTGCTTGGTATGTTGGATTGTTTTTGATGATTATTAGTTAGCCACACTTTGGCAGTCGTGTGTACCATTCCAACAAAGATGAAGGTGCGCAACTTCGTGTTTTGTATTTTTGTGGTGTATGCTTATGCGAAGTGTGGGGGAGATGTGATGTATGTAAAAAAAAAATTATGTGATGACAATTATAGCAAATGTGCTATATTATGAATAAAGAAAGTTATGTGATATGTTGTTAGCCGATGTGCTATGTATGAAGAATATTTTTATGGCGAATTGATGTATCGATATGTGAAGAAGAGAAGATTGTAACTATAATCATTTATTGGGTTTATGGATTGTTCGTAACTAGCAACAATGGGACTTAGACTTGACTCTATTTTTCTTTTAAAACCAATTTCATAAATATATCCCATGCCTTATCCCTACCCTTACCAAATTACTTTATTTGTTGTTCTCTTTTGGACATCCGGATATTGTAATGGCTTTGTGAGAATATCCAGTGCATGAATATTGTAGTGACCATCCGAGTTTTTGAGGAATCGAATAACGCGCCAGCGATCTGAGGTTTACTACCTTAGTGACCATCCGTTGATCGAGTAAATCAAGAATAACGCGCCATCGATCTATTATGTTTTTGTATAAGATGTTTGAACATAAGCCTGGTATTAACCCATTCAGCCAACCCGAATAAAAGACCTCTTTAGATGTTTATACTTGTTACTTACACCATGTCGGTGGAGTTTTGTTTCTGGTACAAGACTATGGTAATAAACGGATCATGACTGAGCAATGAGTGTGATTTCTCTTATATATACTCCACTACCTAAATAAATGAGTGATTGAGTGAAGTATACTTTGTTTCTTTTTCGTGAGGTGTTTAGAAATGTTAATCAAGCAAGAAAATCTATGGGTATTGTCAAACATCTCGGTTTTTCACCACTTAAAGCTTAAAACGATGAATCTTATCTTGTACTTGTACTTAGTAGATTTGCATCACATTTTTCTAATCATTCTTGTGCACCATGTGGATCTATTTTTCTTAATTTTTGCTTGAGGGCAAGCAAAGTTCAAGTGTGGGGGATTTGATAATGCTCAAAGTTAACATGTTTTTAGTCGCGTTATTGTTTGTTTTACGCATGGAAATTGGTCATATTTGTATATATTTGTTACTTAATCGTGGAAAAGTGTGTATGCTAGCCAAATACAGGAAAATGAAGAAAAAGACGTAAAAATGATCAATAAAGGAAGATTTATGCATGTACGAAGAAGTCCCGAAAAATGAAAGTCTCTTGGAGTATATTCGAGAAGATTAAAGTCATGAAGTTGTCACTCCAAAGACTCAAGAATAAAGTACAATAAGGAAAACGAGAAAAGAAATTGAGAAAAGAAAATAAAACGAAGAAATAATGGAAGACTCGTTGGTCCCGACACACCTTCACCATTTTGGCCATAGGTTGAGCATACAAACTCCGTTTGACCTCCCGTTTTCGGCCACGGAAAGCTAAGAGAAAGATCTACAACTTTCATGTTTATCGTTTTCTGCCAAACTCAACCATCCGATCGGTAGGAGCCCGCAACCGATTCGGATGGAACTGACTTTTTCATCCATCCGGATCGGATGGAATCCAACCGATCGGTTGGATGCTTGCTGACCTTCCCAAGTCATTTTTAATACATAATTAAGTGCCATTAAGCCCCAAGTCCGATCATGTCTCCCTAATAACTCCTAAACCTGGCATTTTACGACACTTAGTGCCCAAGTTTTATGCTTGGAGGCTAAGGCTTGATTTCTACTATAAATAAGACCACTTTGGCTTGGTTCCAAGTGTGCATTTCTATCCTCCACCCTTGAGGACGAATTGTCACCACCTTAAAGACCATAAACCTCTGCCGTTCATGGAGGACGTATCACCAAGAAGTATTGGAGCGATTCTCTAGTTTGGTTAGAAGTTGTAGTTGATTGGAGGCTTGAAGGTTGCTATAATCTTTACCTTTGCCTATTGTAATTCATACTTTGGGTAAACTTTGTTACTTTTATATTTCATGATGATGCTTATGATTACCATGTTTGTTAAAGACTTATGTTCGGTTGAATAATATATGGTTTGTTTTGTATACTTGTTTGATTCATATGATAACTTGTGATAAAAGGATGTTTGGATACAATTAGTGTTTGATTGGTTTATGATGAAAGACATCATATTTGGTTAAATTAGAACTTGTCTCGTTTATTGTTTTGATTAATTATTCTTGTGGTTTGATCCGTGACAATCATAACCACCAACTTGTTACTTGCTTAAACAAACAAACAACACTTGAGTGCAACCAAGTCTCTTGGGACGACCTTGATTTACCATTACTATACTACAATTGACTAGGGTATACTTGCCCGAATGTGTTCCTAGTTAATCGGTAATTCTTGTTTCTATAAATTTTAAAACATGGTTGCTAAACGCACATCAGGTACCGTTAGAGACACCATTGCGGCTACAGATAATCAACCTGCTGTTCTTGGACTTCCTAGACCTCGTACTTACGACGATCTTACTGAAGAGGAGAAGAAGCGTTATGATGCTGACATTAGAGCTTCAAACATCATCATTCAAGGGCTTCCTAAAGACATTTACAAGCTCATCAACTTCAACACTGAAGCCAAAGCAGTATGGGACAATGTCAAAATGTTACTTGCTGGGTCAGAATTAACTAAAGAAAATCGGGAATCCCAACTATATGATTAGTTTGAGTGTAACAACCCACAAAATCTCATCACTATCATTCCCATTACAAATACCTATAGTAGGTATTTCACAGGTAAATTTTTGCTTTTTATGTGCATTCATTACTTGCATGACTCTCTAGACTTACCCACGTATCCTCACAAGCCAAATAACTCAACACTCACACCCTATAAACCCCTGGTATGTCAAGCATAAGATCACAACAACACCACAATAAGTAAATTTACCAATCTAACACACTAAACTTACCACAAAACCATAACAAACCCTAAACAAACCCTAATTAGGTCTATGTGCTTACTAAACCCTATATGCTTAGTTAAACTAGTTTGAAAGTGTCCAAGGCTTAAGTATGAGTTACCTTAGGAACATTAGGATACTTTAGGACCCTTAGGCACTAGTGCAACCCATTATAGCTTAGGTACAAGTCCCTTAGGCATAAAACCATACTAGGTTATAACTTCCCGAAAACTAGGTCAAACCTTCCCAAATCTTTCCCATAAGTTACCACCACTTATTATAAGCCTCTTAGGACTTAGGATTAGTCACTAAACACTCTTAGGAACCTAACTTAGGCACTAAACCCTAGGCAAAACCTTAAACTCACTCTAGAAAAAACTAGGTTAGAAATAGACCTAAACCTTAGAACTAGGTTACTTAAGCACCTCAAACCTTACAACCAAGCACCCCTAGCACCTTACCCTACTCAACCTAGCCCCCTAGCACCTCTACGCACCCAAGCAAGTAGGTGATTCACCTACTTGTCACCTTCTTCCCCAAATCGCTTCCCTCGGCCTCTTTACCACCACAACCGGCCTACCACCAGCCCCTAGCTATGTATAGCTGCTCCTCGTCACCACTAGACACTCCACGACCACCCTCTAGCCTTGCTTACTCCCTCCTCCCCTCCATGACACATGGCGAGGCATTTCTTGCTCGCTACTCCATACGCGGCTATAAATAGCCAACCCTCCCCTCATTTCTTCTTCACACCTCTTCTCCTCTTTACCTCACACACATTCTGTAGTACCAAGTCCCTAGAAGTCGAGTATAGAAGCTTTGGTATTGTCGAGTTGTGGTTTGAGCCGAGAGAAGCCCTAGAAAACCCTAAACCCTCGTTAACCCTTCCCCGACCTAGGTAAGCCACAACTTTGATTCTTTAGCTTTATATTTGTCTTATGATAGTATTAGGATGCCTTAGAACTCACAGGATCCCTTGCCTAAGCTTTGAACACTAGAACTGGTTAGTTTTCTTTTTAAAACCCTAAATAGAGTCGAATACATGTTTACATGCTATAAGTCCTTTTCATAAGCCTTAAGCTAGTTTAGGTAACTTAGATAAGCTAATATTAGTTAAACATAAGCTAGGAAACCTTTTTGTTTCATAAAAATATAGTTTGCATGGAATTAGGACTAGTTTCGCAAATTTTTCCATGCATAGGGGTATATACGGTAATTTTCTGAAAATATAGAGTCTAGGGATTATTTTTGACATTTCTTACAAGTTTTAAGTATAAGGACCCTTTTTGCAAAGTTATAAAACCCTAGGATAAAAAGTTAAAAAGTTATAAACTTAAAAGGACTAGTTTTGCAAAATTTATAAAGATAAGGGTATAAAGGGTAAATATAGAAAAATTATAAGTCCAAGGGTCATTTCTATCATTTTCCTAAAATATATTAGTATAGGGACTAATAGTGTTAAGTCTAGATAGTTATAAACCTAAGTATTATAAGTGTAGGGTAGATTTTGTAAATATACTAAACTTAAAGGGTATAAAGTAAACTATTTCATATATATAGCAAACCTATTTTAAAGTTAGAAGCATAACACAATACTAGGGAGCTTCATGTGAGGAGTACTATGTGGATATTTCGTTTTGACGAGTTTGTTTGGTTTACGATTTAAAGTGCCCTGACTCCTCAAACGATTATTGCATATACTTCTGAATTATGATGGCCCGAACGGTGTATGTTATAACTAAACCCTAATAACAACATGACTCAATAGTAAGGAGCTTCATGTGAGGAGTATTAACTTCTAAATTATGATGGCCCGAACAGTATTATGTTGTTAACAATACAATAGTAGGGAGCTTCATGTGAGGAGTCTTATACTTTTGAATTGTGATGGTCTGAACGGTGTTGTGCTATATCTAAAACTCTAAAAACCCTAAGAATAAATACTTAAGAAACATAAACTAAACAAATAAAGCTTGACATACATCCACAACAACAACAACAATATCAGGATACGTGAGTAAGGCAGTCTAGTTTCCGAGTCACTCTTTGCACTAGTTAGAATTCCCTAAGCCCAGGTGAGTTTCGTAGCCTCACATCTTTTAAAACTTTTCACTCTAAATGCTTTACAAACTCTGTGACGGGGATACTTGCTACTTGCTTTACTTAAAACCGAATACAAGTCTTTTTCTTTGGTTGTTGCACGAGTAAACTATCTGCCACCACTACATAACTAAAATTCATGAATCTAATCGTTTGGGATATTTTACCCACGCGACCGCGAGTATAGTTGATAGATCTATTGGATTTTGACAACTCCCGTTGGTATTAACACCTCACTGGGTGGTACCAATAAGTACTATACTTGAACCCACTGAAGGATTAACTTTGGCAAGTTATCCTTCCCATCCCCTCATGTTGGGTCTGCAGCCCACATGACCCGGATTGTTAACGTGTAGTTCATGAGCTTAGTGCAACATACCCCACTCCTGATAATTGTGCATGCATCACAATTATAACACACACAACATTTTCCTAGATGGGTGTAACAACGTAGCCCAGGGAACTTGCATTCGCTAACACTGAACTCGGAGGACTTTCAATCTTGTTATCATTCCGACACTATTTCACACTTAGATTCACGGGACCTCACCTTAATAAAACTCTGATATTTTAATGAATGATAACATATTTATAAAAACGTCTCTTTTCGAGTCGTTTTCTATTACTGTAACTGTGATCCCATGAAGTAATACCCCAACCCTAAATCCGCTGCGAAACGTGAAAATGGGGGTGTTACAAATTGGTATCAGAGCATCAGTTGTAGAGAAAAAGGTCAAAACCTAAACTACAACTACTTTTCCTAAACCCGAGAAAGTCCTCAGTGCCCCTGCCATCCTCCATAATCATACATGCTAAGGTTAGTATAGTTCTTAACTGCTTAATTGCTTAACTGCTAAATGATGCATTTAGAATAGTACTTAGTTGCATAACTGTTGCATAATGCATATCATCTCTATTATTAGTTAGCTATGTCTACTCCCCACTACTCTACCCCCGTCTCATCTAGTCTACATCCGGAGAATGATCTTTCCTCTCCGAATGTACTAGATTATTCCCCTAAACCCTACCTTCCCGATACCATAGGAGACTTTAGGAATAGCTTATATACACCTTTACCCTTAGGTTTTACACCATTCATAGATAACCCACACTTAAAACACTTGAGAGATTTCTATGCTAGGGCAACACCTACAACCCCCCTAAACCCTGTTTTACATCCACCATTCCCCACACCTAGATTAGAACCCCATGGTTTCTTTCTCTCTAGAGAACCATGTATACCTAGAAACCCTATCCCTACCTATACCTCTAGATATGACCTTAGGAAACCCTATACATTAACACCTAACCCTTACTTAGTAAACCATCCCATTTTATCTTGGAAATATGAATTTGGAGAAAACCCTACTAGGACAACCTTAGAAAACCAGGAAAATCAATTAGAGGAAATTTTAAATAACTTAGATGAAATTTTCCTTGACCTTCTTGAGAAGATAGAAAAAGGTCATGATAATAACTTAGGTAATCAACCTGACTATAGTAGTTTAAGAAATACCTTACAAGAAACCCGTTTTAAGGTAGCTAAAATACAGAAAAACCAAATGAGACACCACCATAAAATAGCCTTTGCCCGTTTTAGGATATGCACTTTAGAAAAGATGATTAATGATGATGAGGAAAATCATCAATCAATCCTAGAAAATACGAACTCTTGGAATTAGGAAAACCTTAGTAAAACCCTAAGTAATATGCCTTTTAGGGAGTATGCCCTATAATAATTAGTACCTATAGGATATGTAAGATAGGAAATCAATAAAATAAGTTAGGTTTTAGAAACTACCTGGTGCCCCTCAATTAGGATAATTTAGATAAACTAGATTTAGGAATGCCTCTCCCCACCTTAGGTCATCCCTAACCTTATAACAACCCTTAGGAACATAGACCTACCCTATAAACTATAACAAGTTGGGTACTTGTTATAGCCTACCACAAACCTTGAACCCCTACCTCTAGGAATTTAGGATAAACCACCCCGATGCCTTAGATACATAGAATCTCAAAACTGTTTTAAGCTCCCCTTATACTTCCTCCTTCCTAAAACCCAACCTTTTCCAAACACTTTCCCCTATCAATGGTGAGAATTTTTATTCTACACCATATATATCTGAATTCTTTCTCTTCCGATCTCTAAATCCTCACTACTTCCATAGCTTCCTTAAGCTATCATTCCCCTAGTTAGAGAATCTACCCCTAACTATCCCATATGCACATATATGATAATCATATATGAGCATATTCCTATCCTTTCCCTCTTCCCTTCCTTGGATTGCTATGATTCCCGAGTTAGTTTTCCCTTTTTCCTCTTAGTAAAACCCGAACCATACTCTTTAGGATTCCCATACTTTAGGTTAGAAATGACTTTAGGATATCCTTAGAAAACATAAACGTAAGTATAGAATACCTTAGACACTAAGATAAGTTAGAAACCCTTAAGGAAATAGGAAATAAGATTAGGAATTTTTGAGGTTTTATAGATTAGAAACCAAATCCCTACCCCGATAGATAGAAAAATTAGGAATACATCCCTATAAGATAGGATATAGATCAACATAGGAATTCATTAAGGACATTAGGATTAGAACATAGAAATTCTAGGAGTAAATAGTAAACCTCCACTCTAAAACTATTAAATCTCTAGTTTAGATTAGACACATTAAGCTTCTACCAGTATAGGTAAATAAGCAAGCTTCTACCCTATAGGAATAGACTATTTTAAGGATATAGATCACCTAGACCTAGTAATCAACCTTTAGGATTTCCTATATAACTTCTAGGATTTAGAAACCCTTAGGAATATTACACCATTAGAACATCCCAGACCAACTCTAAGAATTTATAACCTAGATCTAAAACTTGAGGCTATTAGCTATAACTAGAGATAAGATATTTGAGGATATTAGATTACATCTTAGGATTTGATATTTCTTAGGATACACATTAGGAAATACACTTAGAAGATAACATGGATACTACCCTAACTAGTTTCAAGTACCTAGGAATAGTAATACTTATAATAATAGTAATACTCATAGTAATAGACAACCTAAAACAAAAAAGAAAACCCGAAACCTTACCTAGGAATAGTAACACTCCTAGTAAAACCTTAGGAAAGAAACCACTTAAACCTTCTCCCACTTTAGGACCCTCTACTTCAATAGAACCAAACACATCACCTTTAGAAGTTTATGACTAGTTAGGAAAACTAGAAGAACCTTAGGAGGAAAACAAAAACTTGGAGGAATCTAGTAAATCTTAAAATTCCATTAGGATACTATCTTTACAGGTATCCTATACTTTTACTCTTTCGTTTAATCTTATCCTTCCATTTTAAACCCTACCCTTCCGCTCCCCCACATCCTTTCATTCAAATTTCACTCTCCCGCCTTTTTTCCACTCCCCCCATTTCAAAATTTTATTCTCCCGCCTTTTTACTCTACCGTTTAATCCTACTCTTCCGTTTAAACCCACTCCTCTGTTATTCCTTCACTCCTTTATACCTTCCTATTTCATCCCTTGCCTTCCTTCCTTCCTTTTCACTCTCTCCCATAAAAATTCACCTTTCCACCTTCATCCTTCTTTTCACTCCTTTTCATCTTTTCGTTCCTCCGTCATTTTTCACTCTATTTTTCCTTCTCAATATTCTCTCTCTACCCCATCCTACAAGGTTCTAAGAATTAGGACTTGTATTTCTCGTCATATCGCAAGATTCTATTAGTTAGATCTTGTAAGAATATCTATGCCGAACTTTAATCCTCATTATGTTCGACTATGATATTACATTATCTCACCTTGCAAAGGTTGCAAGAATGAGATAACGCCCGTCAGACTAGTCATAACATGGTATAACTACCAGGTGATTAGTTGCTCAACAGAGAGGTTGTAGAACTAGCCACCATGACTAGAACTCGTCTCTGTCATGACTTGAACTTATCTCCAAAACACTCTTGACCCACATTTCCTTAAATGTGGATCACTCTTTTCGTTTTCCGCCAATACTACTTAAGGACGATTTATGATGACTATTCTATAAAAATGAATTAGGACGCTCTTTCATTTTAAGAAGAAAGTTATAAATCGAATGGATCATGAATTTATAAGCTCTTGCTTACAAGAATTGGGACGCCGTTACTTGTAAGAAATGAGATATAAACAAATGAGACCAAGTATCTGGCACATGTACAAACAATTCCTGCTCCGTTTGTACAACTCTTTCCTTTCCTTTTATCTTTCTCGACTCATTCTTTCCCCTACTCCTACGTTCATCAAAATCTCGGTACGAGATTTCTTCTAAGGGGGTAAGACTGTAACAACCCACAAAATCTTATCACTATCATTCCCATTACAAATACCTATAGTAGGTATTTCACAGGTAAATTTTTGCTTTTTATGTGCATTCATTACTTGCATGACTCTCTAGACTTGCCCACGTATCCTCACAAGCCAAATAACTCAACACTCACACCCTATAAACCCCTGGTATGTCAAGCATAAGATCACAACAACACCACACTAAGTAAATTTACCAATCTAACACACTAAACTTACCACAAAACCATAACAAACCCTAAACAAACCCTAATTAGGTCTATGTGCTTACTAAACCCTATATGCTTAGTTAAACTAGTTTGAAAGTGTCCAAGGCTTAAGTATGAGTTACCTTAGGAACATTAGGATACTTTAGGACCCTTAGGTACTAGCACAAACCATTAGAGCTTAGGTACAAGTCCCTTAGGCATAAAACCATACTAGGTTATAACTTCCCGAAAACTAGGTCAAACCTTCCCAAATCATTCCCATAAGTTACCACCACTTAGTATAAGCCCCTTAGGACTTAGGATTAGTCACTAAACACTCTTAGGAACCTAACTTAGGCACTAAACCCTAGGCAAAACCCTAAACTCACTCTAGGCAAAACTATGTTAGAAATAGACCTAAACCTTAGAACTAGGTTACTTAAGCACCTCAAACCTTACAACCAAGCACCCTAGCACCCTAGCACCTTACCCTAATCAACCTAGCACCCTAGAACCTCTAAGCGCCCAAGCAAGTAGGTGATGCACCTACTTGTCACCTTCTTCACCAAACTTCCTCCCTCGGCCTCTTTACCACCACAACCGGCCTACCACCAGCCCCCTAGCTATGTATAGCTGCTCCTCGTCACCACTAGACCCTCCACGACCATCCTCTAACCTTGCTTACTCCCTCCTCCCCTCCACGACACATGGCGAGGCATTTCTTGCTCGCTACTCCATAAGCGGCTATAAATAGCCAACCCTCCCCTCATTTCTTATTCACACCTCTTCTCCTCTTTACCTCACACACATTCTGTAGTACCAAGTCCCTAGAATTCGAGTATAGAAGCTTTGGTAGTGTCGAGTTGTGGTTTGAGTCGAGAGAAGCCCTAGAAAACCTTAGACCCTTGTTAACCCTTCCCCGACCTAGGTAAGCCTCAACTTTGATTCTTTAGCTTTATATTAGTCTTCGAATAGTATTATGATGCCTTAGAACTCATAAGATCCCTTGCCTAAGCCTTGAAAACTAGAACTAGTTAGTTTTCTTTTTAAAACCGTAAATAGTGTCGAATACATGTTTACATGCTATAAGTCCTTTTCATAAGCCTTAAGCTATCTTAGGTAACTTAGATAAGCTAATATTAGTTAAACATAAGCTAGGAAACCTTTTTGTTTCATAGAAATATAGTTTGCATGGTATTAGGACTAGTTTTGCAAAGTTTTCCATGCATAGGGGTATATATGGTAATTTTCTAAAAATATAGAGTCTAGGGACTATTTTTGACATTTCTTACAAGTTATAAGTATAAGGACCCTTTTTGAAAAGTTATAAAACCGTAGGATAAAAAGTTAAAAAGTTATAAATTTAAAAGGACTAGTTTTGTAAAAGTTATAAAGATAAGGGTATAAAGGGTAAATATAGAAAACTTATAAGTCCAAGGGTCATTTCTGTCATTTTCCTAAAATATATAAGTATAGGGACTAATAGTGTTAAGTCTAGATAGTTATAAACCTAAGTATTATAAGTATTATAAGTCTAGGGTAGATTTTGTAAATATACTAAACTTAAAAGGTATAAAGTAAACTATTTCATATATATAGCAAACCTATTTTAAAGTTAGAAGCATAACACAATACTAGGGAGCTTCATGCGAGGAGTACTATGTGGATGTTTCGTTTTGACGAGTTTGTTGGGTTTACGATTTAAAGTGCCCTGACTCCTCAAACGATTATTGCATATACTTCTGAATTATGATGGCCCGAACGGTGTTATGTTATAACTAAACCCTAATAACAACATGACTCAATAGTAAGGAGCTTCATGTGAGGAGTATTAACTTCTGAATTATGATGGCCCGAACGGTATTATGTTGATAACATAATACAATAGTAGGGAGCTTCATGTGAGGAGTCTTATACTTCTGAATTGTGATGGCCTGAACGGTGTTGTGTTATATCTAAAACTCTAAAAACCCTAAGAATTATTACTTAGGAAACATAAACTTAACTACTAAAGCTTGACATACATCCACAACAACAACAACAATATCAGGATGCGTGAGTAAGGCAGTCTAGTTTCCGAGTCACTCTTTGCACTAGTTAGAATTCCCTAAGCCCAGGTGAGTTTCGTAGCCTCACATCTTTTAAAACTTTTCACTCCAAATGCTTTACAAACCCTGTGAGGGGGATACTTGCTACTTGCTTTACTTAAAACCGAATACAAGTCTTTTTCTTTGGTTGTTGCATGAGTAAACTATCTGCCACCGCTACATAACTATAATTCAAGAATCTAATCGTTTGGGATATTTTACCCTCACGAACGAGAGTATAGTTGATAGATCTATTGCAGTTTGACAACTCCCGTTGGTATTAACACCTCACTGGGTGGTACCAATAAGTACTATACTTGAACCCACTGAAGGATTAACTTTGGCAAGTTATCCTTCCCATCCCCTCATGTTGGGTCTGCAGCCCACATGACCCGGATTGTTAACGTGTGGTTCATGAGCTTAGTGCAACATACCCCACTCCTGATAATTGTGCATGCATCACAATTATCACACACACACAACATTTTCCTAGATGGGTGTAACAACGTAGCCCAGGGAACTTGTATTCACTAACACTTAAACCTATGATTCTCACTCAACACCTAGTGTTGACTTTTTAAGCATGTATCCTAGGTTTACCATTATGGAGACATGGCAGGAGAAGGCACTGAACTCGAAGGACTATCAATCTTGTTATCATTCCGACACTATTTCACACTTAAATTCACGGGACCTCACCTTAATAAAACTCTGATATTTTAATGAATGATAACATATTTATAAAAACGTCTCTTTCGAGTCGTTTTCTATTACTGTAACTGTGATCCCATGAAGTAATACCTCAACCCTAAATCCGCTGCGAAATGTGAAAATGGGGGTGTTACATTGAGCATTTCAAGCAGAATCCAGGAGAGAGCATTACTGACTATTATGTCAGGTTTCACAAGCTTGTGAATGATATGAGAATCATTAAGATGACAATGCCAAACATTCAGCTCAACTCCAAATTCGTGAACAACATGGCACCAGAATGGGATAGGTTTGTGCCAGTTGTGAAACTCAACAAAGGGCTGAGAGATACCAACCATGAACAACTCTATGCATATCTCCAACAACATGAAAAACATGCTAACTATAATCGTCTGATGAGGGAGAAACTTAATCCAACACCTAACACAAATGATTCAAACACGCCTGGTGTGCTCGGGGAATTTTTTTGACTTCATTTGAACCTCGAAAAACGCGAAAACGTCGTCGAAACTCATCCGAAAATCACCGTTTTTGCTTTGTTTTTAAACCCTTGTACCTGCAAGACATAATAACGCACTCCAAACATATTTGCAATATAATTTAATTTATTCCAAGGTTATTGGTCCATATTCGTGCATTTTTGAGTATGAAAATGATGTATGTTTACGCATACATCAACGCCACTTGCTTTTGTCTCAAATATTCAACATCTTCATCAACCCTCCAATGATCAAGCTCTTTACAATCCTACTTCACCAATTCCCTTGACATCACTTGGTCAAACATCTGGAATCATACCATCTGCAGTAAACACCCATCTGGATTCAGGATACTCTTATACGGATCTGATGATTGATAACCTCACCAACCAAGTGTCCTTACTTGCCCAGCAATTCAGAGCAACTCTTCCTCAAACCAACAACCAACTTCGGACTTCTTCTAATCCACGTAATCAAGCCATTGTGGAAGATGGAAGGGTTGTGGTGCAAAATGTTCTAGGAAGACAAAATGTGAATCAAAGGAATGGTATTCGAGGAAATGTGCAGAACAGAGTTGGAAATGCACTTCAGGGGCAAGCAAGGCAACCTAAATGCTATAACTGTGGTGGATTGGGACACATTGCTAGCAACTACATTCAACCAAAGCGACCCCAAAACTCCGAGTACTTCAGGGACAAGATGTTGTTGATGCAAGCCCAAGAGAATGGAGCAGCATTGGATGAAGAGGAATTATTGTTTCTGGCGGGAAATGATGGGAACACCTTTGATGTAGATGTGGATAACCAACCTGTGCAAGACTTGGCCCTTAATGATCCCAACATTCCAAGCCGATGACTGTGATGCTTTCGACTCAGATGTTGATGATGAGCCTACAGCACAAACCATCTTCATGGCAAATCAGTCTGCTGCAGCTCCTTCATCACAACCATCCAGCTCCTCCAATGCACCTACCATCTCTGAGGTACCCATACCACATAACATGAATAACCTGTGTGATGACCAAAAGGTTCACTATGAAGTACAACCGCCTAACTCCATTGATATTGATACCGTTAATGTGGGAAATAGTAATGTTACCCCATATGAACAGTATGGGAATAACAACGGGTCATCAGATGTATCACATAGTGCACCTCTTGGTATGATTAATGACTGTGAGGTATCTAAGCACATTGAGCATGTTCCTGATGACACCCAGACCACTAGAATTAATATACTTAAGGATCAGGTTGCCATATATGAACAACGTGCTAAGTTTGAGCTAACTGAACGTGAACAGAAAATGGATTTGCAAATGCGTGTACTCATAGCTAAACGTAATAAAAAGGAAGAAACATTAAAAAGGGAATTGAAATCCTTAAAAAGACAACTTGATCAATCTGTCAAACAGAAACAGGAGATTCAAGAAAGTGTACAAGTTTTTAATAACGCTCAAAGTTAACATGTTTTTAGTCGCGTTATTGTTTGTTTTACGCATGGAAATTGGTCATATTTGTATATATTTGTTACTTAATCGTGGAAAAGTGTGTATGCTAGCCAAATACAGGAAAATGATGAAAAAGACGTAAAAACGATCAATAAACGAAGATTTATGCATGTATGAAGAATTCCCGACAAATGAAAGTCTCTTGGTGTATATTCGAGAAGATAAAAGTCATGAAGTTGTCACTCCAAAGACTCAAGAATAAAGTACAAGAAGGAAAACGAGAAAAGAAATTGAGAAAAGAAACTAAAAGGAAGAAATAATGGAAGACTCGTTGTTCCCGACATGGAGGACGTATCACCAAGAAGTATTTCTATCCTCCACCTTTGAGGACGAATTGTCACCACCTTAAAGACCATAAACCTCTGCCGTTCATGGAGGACGTATCACCAAGAAGTATTGGAGCGATTCTCTAGTTTGGTTAGAAGTTGTAGTTGATTGGAGGCTTGAAGGTTGCTATAATCTTTACCTTTGCCTATTGTAATTCATACTTTGGGTAAACTTTGTTACTTTTATATTTCATGATGATGCTTATGATTACCATGTTTGTTAAAGACTTATATTCGGTTGAATAATATATGGTTTGTTTTGTATACTTGTTTGATTCATATGATAACTTGTGATAAAAGGATGTTTGGATACAATTAGTGTTTGATTGGTTTATGATGAAAGACATCATATTTGGTTAAATTAGAACTTGTCTCGTTTATTGTTTTGATTAATTATTATTGTGGTTTGATCCGTGACAATCATAACCACCAACTTCTTACTTGCTTAAACAAACAAACAACACTTGAGTGCAACCAAGTCTCTTGGGACGACCTTGATTTACCACTACTATACTACAATTGACTAGGGTATACTTGCCCGCATGTGTTCCTAGTTAACCGGTAATTCTTGTTTCTATAAATTTTAAAACATGGTTGCTAAACGCACATCAGTTTTGAAAAATGATTTCCAAGAAAAGGAGACTAAGCTCTTAGATGATTTTTCCAAGATTAAAACGTTAAAAAATAAACTTGAAAACAAGCTGTACACGCAAGGCCAAACCATTCAAACTACTCAAATGATCCACAATCATAAAACATTGTGCGATGAACATAGTGAAAAGGATGTAGGTAAGCCCAAATCTAACTTCCTTAGAAGTGTTAAAAGTGCCCAATCAGCTTTGTATGATGCTAATGTTATGCTTGAGCCTAGTCATGCCCCCCTATAGTGAAATCGTTTGATGAGTCAAATGAGATTGAAAAGGAAATTAGACTTAAGTTGGCTGAAAAATTAAAAGATCCCAAGTGCATTAATAATAAAATTCGGTACCAATATGATTACTCTGAAGATAACAAAATTGCAATCTTTGTCCCACAAAAGAGGATAGCTCCAGAGCATGTGTTATGGAACCACGACCTAGAAAAAACGCAAGCCGAAAGGATTGTGGGCAACACCCGTACCATTTTTAGGATTGCTGACCCAATGTTATACCCTAACAACACACCCATGCATCTGGTTCCATTCTCTCTCCCCACGCAAAATAATACCCTAATTGCTCTTTATGCTCTTAGTCAATTATTCACTGAATTTGATAAAACATGCAAAAAGAGGATTACACCAACGGGTATTACAGAAAGGGAACGGGGTTTTGAACAAACTAAACGATGCTATCAAACTAAGGGCATGCCATTCTTTAAACTTATAAAAGAACATTTTGAGGGACTTAAGGTAACCTTAAACAAAGATGTGGCTGATATGAAAGAAGTATATAAAAGTGTGGAAAGGGAGGGAAAACAACTGGCGTTAGATCTTAAACATAGTGAAATTGAGAGGAAAAATATTCGCATCATGAATGAGAATCTGATTGCTAATTGTGTTGCACAGGATGTGTTTTATACTGCTACTGAATCTGCTTTATCTGTGTGCCAATTTCATGAAATGTCCATTGCATTGAATGTTTTCCAGAATCGTGTTGTTGAACTTGAGGGGGAGAATTTAAAATTGCGTGAAAAAATTCAAAACGATGACCATGATAACATGGTCAGGTATTTGTCAAAACTAGAGGTTGATAATCTTAACTTGCAATTAAAATATCAACATTTAGAATTACGAGTAAAACCCTCAAGAAACAAGACATCTTCGGATGCTCCTGAATCTGACGCATATTTTGAATTAGCCAAACGTGATGAAGGAATTCAAGCTCACACTAACACGATTCCGAAACTGAGGGCTCAAATTGGCAAATTGAAGTCAACAAAGCATGTGGTGACTAACACCAATAAATCTTCGTTGGTAGATTTTCAAAATTTTCATTATCAAGATACCATTAATAAATTACTTTGTGACATAGAATGGTATCAAGCTAAAAATTCCAATACCAAACAGCGATACAAAGAGCTATACGATTCAATCAAAGTAACACATGTGAAAACCAACGATAAAATAAATTCTTTGCTAAATGAAATTGAAAATCTAAAGACGAAGGTGAAAGGAAAAATGTTAGTCACTACTGATGATATGAATGTTCCAATGGTTTCTGCTGTTAGAAAATATGATGTTGATGCTATTAATATCTCTCTTCCCCTTAGGAATAATAGGTGTGCTCACNTGCGTGAAAAAATTCAAAACGATGACCATGATAACATGGTCAGGTATTTGTCAAAACTAGAGGTTGATAATCTTAACTTGCAATTAAAATATCAACATTTAGAATTACGAGTAAAACCCTCAAGAAACAAGACATCTTCGGATGCTCCTGAATCTGACGCATATTTTGAATTAGCCAAACGTGATGAAGGAATTCAAGCTCACACTAACACGATTCCGAAACTGAGGGCTCAAATTGGCAAATTGAAGTCAACAAAGCATGTGGTGACTAACACCAATAAATCTTCGTTGGTAGATTTTCAAAATTTTCATTATCAAGATACCATTAATAAATTACTTTGTGACATAGAATGGTATCAAGCTAAAAATTCCAATACCAAACAGCGATACAAAGAGCTATACGATTCAATCAAAGTAACACATGTGAAAACCAACGATAAAATAAATTCTTTGCTAAATGAAATTGAAAATCTAAAGACGAAGGTGAAAGGAAAAATGTTAGTCACTACTGATGATATGAATGTTCCAATGGTTTCTGCTGTTAGAAAATATGATGTTGATGCTATTAATATCTCTCTTCCCCTTAGGAATAATAGGTGTGCTCACTATGCGTATCTATCATATCTTAAGGATAGTCTAAACATGCTTCACGAGACTGTAGAAGAGGATAGGACAGTGAAACCACAGGATAGTACCATTCTAGATTCTTGCTTTCTCACTAAAATATCCCAGGAACTCTTAGAATATGCTATTGGAACGTGTCCAAAGGAGGACTACATGCACAATAGGCCCATTGCACCTCCACTGTTAAGCAAGAACAAGCATGTTACCTTTGATGTGCCATTAAAGACATATGAACCTAGCACATTATCAGCAGATAAACATATAGCAGTTAAACAAACTAATGCTCCCATCATTGCTTCTACAGGAGTAAACAGTGACACTAATGCTAGCGGGTCAAAGCCTAGTCGCAATACAAGGAACAATAGGACTTCGCCGGCTAAGAGTGCTCATGGAATGAAAGTAGAAGNGCAGATAAACATATAGCAGTTAAACAAACTAATGCTCCCATCATTGCTTCTACAGGAGTAAACAGTGACACTAATGCTAGCGGGTCAAAGCCTAGTCGCAATACAAGGAACAATAGGACTTCGCCGGCTAAGAGTGCTCATGGAATGAAAGTAGAAGACCACCATAGGAACAATAATACCAATTTGTGTGAAACGAATCGTGTTGATTCTAGTATTAGCGTTAAGTGTGCTGTAATTAATTCGAATTCTGATGCAACTTGTAAGACATGTAATAACTGCTTAATTTCCAGTAATCATGATGTTTGTGTTTTATCATATGTGAGGTCTCTTAATCGGTCACGTTCTGAGCGGGTTAGAAAATCTAAAATGAAAAAACATGTGTGGAAAGAAACCGAAAAGACATTCACAAACGTAGGATATCAATGGAGACCCACTGGACGAAAATTCACCCTAGGAATCAAGTGCCCATTAACTAGAATGATCCATCCTAGGCATAGGATTGATAAGGAATGGAAGCCGACTGGTAGAATCTTTCCCATAGAAACTACTTGTCATGATACAAGGGCTACTGCATCCATTTGTGAAGTCTCCACTAAGTCAACCATGTCTGCAGTGAATTCTAGTAATATCTGTGCTAACCAAGCGGAACCCAATAGCATTTGGGGTTCCATGTTTTTCAGTTATCCATCCTTGTCTGTTTTCAAATGCAGGTCGTACAAATCGTCCTTTGGTATTTGGAATCAGGCTGCTCAAAACATATGACCGGGGATCGCTCACGGCTCAAAAATTTCGTGAATAAGTTTATCGGGACAGTTAGATTCGGGAATGAGCACTTTGGGGCTATCATGAGGTATGGAGACTATGTGTTTGGTGACAGTGTTATCTCTAGAGTGTATTATGTAGAGGGTCTCGGGCACAATCTTTTCTCTGTTGGTCAATTTTGCGACTCCGATCTCGAAGTGGCATTCCGAAAACACACGTGCATCGTTAGAGAGTTAGATGGGGTTGATCTACTTAAGGGCAGTCGTGGCACAAATCTATACACCATCTCTATCGAAGACATGATGAGATCCTCACCCATTTGCTTGCTCTCTAAGGCATCCAAGAATAAATCATGGCTATGGCATCGCCGGTTGAATCACTTGAACTTTGGCACCATTAATGAACTTACGCGAAAAGATCTTGTTCGTGGTATGCCCAGGTTGAAATATGAAAAAGATCATCTTTGTTCTGCATGCCAATTAGGAAAAGGCAAGAAACACACTCACAAACCCAAAACTGTTAACACCATTACTGAAGTCCTTTATTGGATCTGTGTGGTTCAATGAGAGTTCAAAGTATCAATGGAAAGAGATATGTTCTGGTTATTGTAGATGATTTCTCCAGGTTTACGTGGGTGAAGTTTTTAAGATCAAAGGATGAAACTCCAGAGATTATCATTAAAGTTATCAAGCAACTGCAAGTCAGACTTAACAAAACCGCCAGAATCATCTGGATAGACAATGGAACTGAATTTATCAATCAACAACTTACTCAGTTTTATGAAAACATTGGCATTAGTCAACAAAAGAGTGTCCCATGCACACCTCAGCAAAATGGAGTCGTTGAAAGATGAAACCGTACCCTTGTTGAAACAGCTCGAAACATGCTAATATTTTTCAAAACTCCAATGTTTCTCTGGGCAGAAGCTATTGCAACTGCTTGCTACACTCAAAACCGATCATTGATACACCCTCTCCATAACAAAACTCCTTATGAGCTAGTGCATCAAAGAAATCCATACGTCTCCTTCCTACGCGTGTTTTTAGTGCCCTTTGTTACCCTAACAATGATAGTGAGGACTTGGGTAAACTTAAAGCCAATATNGTGGTCCAATGAGAGTTCAAAGTATAAATGGAAAGAAATATGTTCTGGTTATTGTAGATGATTTCTCCAGGTTTACGTGGGTGAAGTTTTTGAGATCAAAGGATGAAACTCCAGAGATTATCATTAAAATCATCAAGCAACTGCAAGTCAGACTTAACAAAACCATCAGAATCATCCGGACAGACAATGGAACTGAATTTGTCAATCAACAACTTACTCAGTTCTATGAAAGCATTGGGATTAGTCATCAAAAGAGTGTTCCACGCACACCTCAGCAAAATGGAGTCGTTGAAAGACGAAACCGTACCCTTGTTGAAGCAGCTCGAAGCATGCTGATATTTTCCAGAACACCAATGTTTCTCTGGGGGGAAGCTATTGCAACTGCTTGCTACACTCAAAACCAATCATTGATACACCTTCTCCATAACAAAACGCCTTATGAGCTAGTGCATCAAAGAAAGCCAGACCTCTCGTTCCTACGCGTGTTCGGTGCTCTTTGTTACCCACCAATGATAGTGAGGACTTGGGTAAACTTAAAGCTAAGGCCGATATTGGAATCTTTATTGGATATGCACCAGATCGCAAGGGATNACAAAACGCCTTATGAGCTAGTGCATCAAAGAAAGCCAGACCTCTCGTTCCTACGCGTGTTCGGTGCTCTTTGTTACCCACCAATGATAGTGAGGACTTGGGTAAACTTAAAGCTAAGGCCGATATTGGAATCTTTATTGGATATGCACCAGATCGCAAGGGATACCGAATCTACAACAAGAGAACTCGACAAATCATGGAAACCATTCACGTTACATTTGATGAGCTGACTGAGCAACAGGTTCCAGGGCACACTAGTTCTAGACCCGCACCAAACCATTTGTCTCCTGGACCAATCAGTTCAGGATTAGTACTACATCCCACTCCTGCATCACCTTATGTACCACCCACAAGTGATGGTTTGAAGAGATTGTTTGACCCAATGTTTGATGAATATTTTGAGCCTCTAATTGTCAATCCAAGTAATAACAACCAACCTTTACCTCAAGTTCTCAAAGCTCCAACATGACTCAAATGGCCCATCTGTGTCTGTAACACTCAGTCAAGATGCACCATCAGTCAGCACATCGCAAACATCATCTAATCTTCAATCTTCCTCCGTACATCAAGGAGGTGGAGTCAATAACTCCTCTGAAGAGAATCCGTTTTCTGATGCGCGTGGATTGCAACACGCACTACGTTTTACCTCTCGAGGGATCTCGAGAAGCTTGCAATCCCCACCAGGCAGTGTACCTGACCGATGTAGTATAGTGAAGTGGCAAGTACCGGGGGATTGATCGTTCTCTCA
>LBNU01018028.1:12400-22880 GCA_014162995.1 Artemisia annua | reverse complement strand
TTTAAATCACTCTTATTTTATAAGGCAATATCTCATGATTTAGGCTCATATTAGTTCTTGTTTGATGAAATATGTGTTTAATTATGTTTAAAAGTTGTTTCATAAGGTTAGAATGATGATTTGATGCGGATAGATTGGATTGGAGATGGATAGCATTGAAGATGTTCGAGGTTGGATATGCTTAGAAGACCATAAGCCCTTGTATCATAATCTGGAAGGCCTTATGCTACTTGAAGATTGAAGAACACATTTCCAGGCAGAAGACCATATGCCTAAGCAGAAGGCCTTATGCTCCACGTATGAAGAACATGTTTTTGCCCAGTTCATACGCCCTTATGCTCCATTTCTGGAAGGGCGTATGGTGCCTGCACACTTGGTATAAAAGCCTATTTTTAGGGATTCACTCACATTCTCTTCCACACACATAGAAGTGACGGCTCAAGTCTTATCTTTGGAGATTTTTGGGGCCTTTTGGAGTATTTAGAGAGGAGAATAACACCATTTAATTCCCACAAACATCATTGTAATCCAACGGTTAATTCTTGACTTTTGTATTATGATTATGTCTTGTTTCATTTTCTTTACTTGTTTGTTTGAATTACTCTTTATGAGTGAGTAGTTTCTTAATGTTTGCTTAGATTAGATCTAGCTTGTGGTTGGATAATACAAACATGGTGTGATTGTGCAAAACCCATTTGGGGGTCTTTGATGAAATGAATGTTTTGATGTTTTCTTTGTTGAAGGCTTGTGTTTATCAACTAATATATCTATGAATGATTGGATTAAGCTTGTAGACCAACTTCTTTTAAAAGTCATTTGTATTTCGCTAATTGTATATGCTTAGGGGAAGCTTTAATCTAGATCAAGGATTATTCGGATTTGTTAGGGGGTAAACTAATAGTTTTGAACATTGTTTAGTCGCACATATGACCCTTTGTATGATTGAAACCTAAACATCAAACATTTTGTGGAATCAAAGATTGGTTTTAAAAGCATAATTTGAGGTGGTGTATACAAAGACCCTTGTAGCACTTTCCGATAATTGTTAGGGATAGATGATGAAGACCCTCAAAGTCTAACCACATTTGTAACCCAAATCGCACAATTGCACTATGTTGAGTATTATCCAACCCAAGTGAAGTCAGTCTAAGCAAGCATTCTTTTTATCATATTGTTTCTCAAGCTTTAATTAGTTAAGTGTTTTTAAAGTCTTTTCTTAGTTTAAGTTAATTTAGTTTAGTTCTATTAGTTTTATAAAAACAAAACAAAAACCCATTTCATAACTAAATATGAAACGAACAAAGTATCTTGATTTGATTTTGGCTTCCTTGGAACGATAAAACCGGCCCTTACTTTACTATATTACATACGATTGGTGCACTTGCCATTTGTGTGTAGTTTCTAGTTTGGTAATTTCCGAATTTTATTTACAAGTATAAAACGCACATCAAGTTTTTGGCGCCGCTGCCGGGGAGCCATAAATCTTTTTTATGCGAGGTTGGCCTTTAACTTTTTTTAGGTTAACAGGTTATTTTGGACAAGAAGATGATTTATATTTTGGAAGGGAAGCTTTGAGCGTTCATTTTTCTTGGAAGAATATCTAACCATGTTACCTCACTATCCACATCAAACGAATCAGGGGAGTATTTGATTTCATTCTTTCATTTAATTTACTTTTACATCTTCTATTTGAACATTGGGGACAATGTTCGGTTTAAGTGTAAGGGGGGTAAATGAAGGCACCTTAGAGAATACAATTGCGCTTGATTTTTGTTTGTTTGATAGTAAATTTGTAATAAAACCGAGAGAAATATTTGTTAGGGCAATTTTAGCGCCAATTTAAAATTTTTTACAACATTTAGAAGTGAAACCTTGGTCCTAATAAGCGTCTCATGGATAAGAAATTATATGACTAGCACAAAAAACCGTACCACTAAAAAATTTTTGCCCCAAATAGTTGAGGTTCGCCCCTAGAATTGGTAGGAAAAGCATCTATCTTTGATGCTATGATGTGAGTACCGGTAGCACTTAGATTCTAGAACTTGCGTTAGGACCATCTCAAATCCACAAGTGAGACTACATTCGTGTAGTTAGATCTACTACATGATAAGAGGCATTAGGATTAACCCTTTGTTTTTACACCCGTGTTTTTGTTATAATTACATTGGCTTCATTGGTCAAGTAATTCTCCCAAACCCTTTGCGTTGTACCCATTTTTGGTGCACGATACCGCTAGTACACCCCTCCGAGCCTATCTTTTCGTTTCGACCTTTGAGCATCTTAATCAAAGTGAGAATTTGTTACACTCCACTTAAACGTACAGCCAAATCACCTTAGCCTACCTTGTATGCACTCACCTTTAGTGCATTATTGTGACAACATTTGTTAAACCCTTTGTTAATTATCTAATCGATTACATGGTTGCTAAGTCGAGTCATATCCTTGTACATATTGTTTTGGGACGATTGGGACTCATGGGTAAAGTACTAGTGTAATAGAGTAATGGGGAAGAACAACATTATTACCCCCATATGTGCTAAATATTTTAAAAAAGTACTCCAAGTTTTTCGATTATCTTAATTCGAGTCATTAGATTAGTAATTATAAAGTTATGTGAAAGTTCAAGTGTAAGGGGAGAACCGAGGCCCCTATGATGTATTATTTTGGATGGTAGGGCAAGAATGTATGCACACAAAAAAAATCGAAAAATTAAGAAAATACAAAAAATATTAGAAAAATAGAAGTAGAAAAAATATACGGACTACCATCCCGTTTCCTTTTATGTTTTTTTTGTTATTTTGTTTTTCGCTTAAGATTGAGTCGAGTCTTGGCTTAGCAACATTGTATAATGCATGTATTTGATCATGATAATTAACTCGCCACCACTAAAATACCCTTTATTCCAACCAAACCGTGTTTATCATATCCCTACACCTTACGTTACAACCCTTTGGAAAGCCCTCTTTGATAGTTTATCTTAGGTGCTTACGCCTAGTGGAGGTGTTAGGTCACCATGTTATAGCATAAACAACCAATGATACAAGAACTAGAATGGAGAAGAAGAAGATAGAATAATATGGAAGGAACTCTACTAATGATATGATGAAAATGACAACGTATTAATGAGAACCAACAAGCCCTAATGAGGGCATACACATTGTTTAAATAGGAAGTCCAAGAGACACTAGAGGCTTCTACTATTTTACACTATTAGTCCTTGAACTTCCATATGTTGTCACATTACATAATAAACTTTCATATCAAAATGATTAAATGTAAAACATACTAAGTCTAATATAGCAACCTGTTATAAACTAATGACCGACACTTTGATGACGTGAAATGTGTTCCCAACAATCTCCCCCTAAGGGTCGGTAAAACTCTGATTTTTATTTATGATCAAACGTGTATTTTCTAAACGACACTTTAGGTCGTTCAATATGATCTTGTGATGGGATGCCATGAAAGTTACACCCGGGTATTCAAATCCGCTGCCCATAACAGGTAAATTCAGGGTGTGACAATTAGTCCTTGAACTTCCATATGTTATCACATTACATAATAAACTTTCATATCAAAATGATTAAACGTAAAACATACTAAGTCTAATATAGCAACCTGTTATAAACTAATGACCGATACTTTGATGACGTGAAACGTGTTCCCAACAGGAGGAGTAATTGATCCTCTCCCAAGCTATGGTAATCTATTTGCTATGACAGGTAGTGAGAGATATTTTCCGTTTTCATTTATGAGAAATAATTCTATGACACTTGAGAGATGAGAGTATCCAAACACTATTTGTGAGGTGCTAGTGTATGATTTCTGTGCTTATTATGATTTGGGTCGAATGACTATTTGTTGTAATTACTTTTATATTTGTGTTAAATGACCCCTAACTCATATTTTGATTGGAATAAAAGCTCATTTGCTTGAGGACAAGCAAATCCCAAGTGTAAGGGTATTTGATGAGACGAAAAGTGTACCCGTTTTAAGGGGTCATTTAAGCCCTAATTCGAGTAAATGTGATCAAATATTGCCCTAAATCGTTCCTTTTGTCATTTTAGGTACTTTTGAGAAGAATTCTGGAAAACATGCAAATTTGGACGTTTTTGGAGCATAAAAGTGAAGAAAACGACAAAGTCTCAAAAGAAGCTGGATTTCCTTCCTGACGGCGTCAGAGTCACAAGGTGACGCCGTCAGCCAACGTTGACAAAGGAGTAAAATCATATTACACTAGACGCCCTATGAAGAAAACAAGATGTTTACACCTGACGGCGTCAGGTGTTAAAGGGAGTAGGCCGTCAGGTGTTAAGCTAAAGAGTGACGGCCCAGAGCACATATACAACTGACGGCATCAGAAGTAGATCTAGGCCATTCGAGAACCCTAATGGCGGCGAGCTGACGACGTCAGAGCGTATAAGCTGACGCCGTCAGAGTGTAAAATCTATATATACTTTTCTATTTTTCATTCATTAGAGTGGAACTTTTGGTGCAACTTTGGGAAAACCCCTAAAGACGAATTTGGCTGTATTTTCAAGGGTTTTTCACCCTTGAATCCTTCATGTTCAATTAAAGATAAGTCCTCACTTAAATTAATCAATATGTCTATGTGTTGGTTAATCATATCTTATGCTTGTCTTTCAATTAACATGCTAGGCTAGATTTTTCTTGTGCTTGCTTAGATCTAATGAAACCTAACTATTAATTATTGGTTGATTGGTGGTTTATTACTTGTCTTGGATGAATGTTCCATCGATGTTAGGCTTAATAAAACTAGCTAAACTCCTATATGGTAACCTGCTTGAACGTCTTAAGAAACATGTAACTAATGCGTACTAGGTTATTAAGGTAGTATTTAACGCATGAGCCACTGTTTACAATCCCAATGATTGTGCTTACGCATCATTGTAGGAGGAGATAAGAGCTCATAGAATTGGGGAGAAATTTACGCCACCCTATGAATTGTTAAGGAATACACCCGTCATCCACGCAATTAATACACACACCAATTTAACCGGTAAAAGATAGTTAGGGAGTAAGGAAATCTAAGTAAACACATTTGTCTCCATATAAGTTTTTACAACCACAATAGTTTAGTTATTTTATTTTTATTGCAATTGTAGTATTTGAGTTAGTTGACTAGCAACTAATTCCGCCAACTCCTTCAAACCTGAGATTTTACTTGCTTTTATAAAAATATAAAAATTCAAAGATAATCTTCCTTCACCCTTAGACCTTTTAGAGTAGTTTTTCTAACATAACGAACACTATTCCCTGTGAGAAACGATCAATCCCCCGTACTTACCACTACACTATACTACACCGACCAGGTACACTGCCTGGTGGGATTGCAAGCTTCTCAAGATTCCTTGAGAGGTAAAACCTGTTGCGTGGTCGCAATCCCACGTCATCAGGCACAGAGGATTCTTTTTGAAAAAGTGGTTATAGTCCAGGAAAAATCCTTTGTTCTCTATAACCAAGGCTCTGATACCAATCTATAACACCCCCGTTTTTCACTGTTCGCGGCGGATTAAGTGTTTGGGGTATTACTTCATGGAAATAAAGACAAGATATAGAAAACGACTCGAAAATAGATGTTTTTTGAAAAAGTTGTTATCATTCATTTATTCATCAGAGTTTTACAGTAAAAGATATACTTTTACCAAAAGAGAGGTCCCTAAGATACGGGTTTAGCCACAAAACTGTGAATGGTAGCTATACTAGACATTCTCATGTCCAGTGCTTCTCTGTGCAAGGGTTCCTATAGTGCTTAATTACCTAGGATAACATGCTTAAAAGTCAACACGTATGTTGAGTGAGAGTCATAAGTTTTAAATAGAAAGTTAGTGAATACAAGTTCCACAGGGTTCATCTTAAACCCTATGTGTGGAAAGTTTAGTGATAGAAGGTATATTGCACTAAGCTCATGAACCACATGTTAACAATCCGGGTCATGTGGGCTGCAGACCCAACATGAGGGGATGGGAAGGATAACTTGCCAAAGTTAAACCTTCAGTGGGTTTAAGTATAGTACTTATTGGTACCACCCAGTAAGGTGTTAATACCAACGGGAGTTGTCAAACTCCAATATATCTATCAACTATACTCGCGTTCGCGTGGGTAAAATATCCCAAACGATTAGATTCATGAATTTTAGTTATGTAGTGATGGTAGTTTGTTTACTCGTGCAATAACCAAAGAAAAAGAGTTATATATAACATAACACCGTTCGAGCCATCGTAATTCAGAAGTATATGACTCCTCACATGAAGCTCCCTACTATTGTATTATGTTATCAACATAATACCGTTCGGGCCATCATAATTTCAGAAGTTAATACTCCTCACACGAAGCTCCCTACTATTGAATTATGTTGTTATTAGGGTTTAGTTATAACATAACACCGTTCGGGCCATCATATCTCAGAAGTATATGCAATAATCGTTTGAGAAGCCAGGGCACTTTAAATCGTAAACCCAGAAAACTCGTGAAAATGAAATATCCACATAGTACTCCTCGCATGAAGCTCCCTAGTATTGTGTTATGCTTCTAACTTCAATAGGCTTTGTATTTATATGAAAATAGTCTATTTTTACCCTTTAAGTTTATATATTTACATTTTCTACCCTAAATTTAAAAACATATAGCAATTAAGCATATAACTTTCTAACTATTGCACATTTAGTCCTTATACTTATATATTCTAAAGAAATGACATAAATAGTCCCTAAACTATACTAACTTTTATTATTTACTCTATTTATCCTTATGTTTATAATATTTGCAATATTAGTCATTTTTAGTTTAATACTTGTTTTAATATTTATCCTAAGGTTTTAATACTTGGCAATATGGGTCCTTGCACTTATAACTTCTAGGAAATGTCAAAAACAGTCCCTAGACTTTATAGTTTCAAGAATTTACTATATATACCCCTATGCATGTAAAGTTTTGCATAACTAGTCCTAATTTCTAATAAACCATATTTTTATAAAGCAACTAGGTTTCTAATCTTAGGTTTAGTTATTCTAGGTTCATATAAGTCATCTAATTCATATTATAGCATGTAATATAGTAATTTAGCAAGTAAACACCTAAATTTCTATTTCTAGGGTTTCGAATAGAAAGCATGCAAACAAGAAGGTTTAAGGCTATCCTATGGTTCCCTAAGACGTATCCTAAGTGTTCTAGGTCTATTCTAAGTATACTAGAGTCAAGGTTAAGGCTTACCTAGGTCGTAGAAGGGGTAACGAGGGTATTAGGGTTTTCTAGGGTTCTCTCGGCTTCAAACCACAACTCGACTTAGCCAAGGCTTATCTACTCGATCTCTTGGGCTTCTAAGGGTCTAATATTACAGAAATGTGAGGTAGATAAGAGAAGGAGGGGTGTGAAGAAGAATGAGGGAGGGAGGTCGCTATTTATAGGGTGCGTGGGAGTAGCGAGCATGCAAAGGTGCTGCTAGGTGTCGAGGAGGGGGGAGGTCGACTAAGCGAGGCTTTGGAGGGTTGTGGCAAGTCTAGAGGGTGATGAGGATCAGCTACAAGGTAGCTGGGGGGCGTCATAGGCCGGTTGTGGTGAAGAGAAGTCGAGGGAGGCGGTTTGGGAAGAAAGGGTGACAAGGAGGTGATGCACCTCCTTGCTTGGGTGCTTGGAGGTGTTAGGATGTGTGCTAGGTTAGGGAGAGGTGCTAGGTAGCTTGCTTGCTGGTTTACAAGTAGTATAGTACGTAACTAGTTTTCGGTTTTTAGGTTTAGTTTTAACCTAGTTTTGTCTAGGGTGAGTTTTAGGTTTAGACTAAGGTTTAGTGCCTAATTGGGTGTCCTATGAGTGTCTAATGACTAATACTAAGTCCTAGGGGCTTATACTAAGTGATGGTATCTTATGCTAAAGATTTAAAAAAGTTAGACCTAGTTTCTGTGAAGTTATGATCTACTTAAGGGTTCATGCATATAGGGATTGTACCTAAGTTCTAGGGTGTTGTACTATGGTCTAGGGAGTCTAATATGTCCTAAGGTAGTTATTGTAACTTATACCTAAGCTTTAAACACTTTTAAGCTAGTTCAGATAAGCAGTTAGGGTTTTAAAGATAACTGTAAACACATAGGTGCAATTAGGGTTTTTAGATAAGTATAGTGTATTAGAGTGTGTTAGGTCACCATATTGTAAACACAAGTATTGAAATGATAGAAATAAGATGAGAAATAGAGTTTGGTTGATTAGATCAAATATGAAGAATAAAAGTGCAAGAGTTTCCTTATGATATTGAAATAACCAACAAGAAATAGGTTTACATGAGTTTCCTATTTATAGGAGAGGAGCTAGGGCAACACTCCCTTTCTCCTTCCTTATTCTAAACGATTGGGCTTGTGGCCCATTGGACGTGTCCATTGACTTACACGTTCATTTAAAACTACCAAATAAACAATTCCATTGCTACACTAAATAAACTAAATAAACCATACACAAGTATGAATAAGACAGAGATAAGCAGGGAATATAAGCAACTTAATAAGCTTATCCTACAGTGAAATATAAAAAGGGTGAAATTAACTCACAAGGCCTATGCTTCAAGTCACAGTGATACCAACACCATTCCCAACTCAATCCTAATTGCTCCCTTGAGGCTCTAATACCAGTATCCCTTTCCATTTCGTAACCAAGTTCCTTGCACCATTCTTATCAGGAAACTGTTTTTTGAATTATATGCACTATTTTTGAGTATTTTGGGTATTTTTAGGAAAAATGAAACTAAGAGCTGTTTTAAATAATCACTAGACTTGTTAAAAGGCTTATTAAAACTACTTAAGTGAACTTAGATGAGCAAGTAAATTACCAAAGTTAACAAGATTTGAGTCAAATGAGAAAATTCATGGATTTAGAGCAATATATGAAATTCAACTGAATTCTTTGAACTGTGATTTAAACCAAACGTTTGAAATTTACATTTAAAACAGTTAAAATTACAATTTGAAAACTAAATGGTAAGACACTGGAATTGAAATTTTATAAACTACGACATTAAAAACACAATTACACTACATTACCACTACATGACCTTCACCCAGGTCTTCTTGTTCCCTTTTTACTTGACTTCTAGGTTATCTTGGGGTACCATTGAGTTGTTTCCCAACAAGTCTTGACCATTGGATCTTTGCACTTGTCCTGGGCCTCTTCAAATTAGCTTTTGGCGCCAAAAGTCCCATTAGCAGTTAGTTGTAACTTGTAGGATTTAAGGAACAATTAATGCACTTGTTTGGTTGTGGTACTGCTGGAGACATGGAATGGGTTTGGCTGAGGTGGATGGTATTGGAGGTGTTGCAGTGGTCACGTGGGAAGAAGAAGGAGGGTCAAAGGTTGACTGTGTGGAAAGTTATAAACCGTGGTTTTAATAAACGTGGTTAGGGGTTTATTATTTTGTTTGGTTTGTTGGCTGGGTAAACAAAATGGTTTAGTTAATATTTAAATGGGCTGACCCGGCCCATAAAATGGGTCGGGGTGGTCCATATTAAATATTTATTGGGTATTCGGGTTCGGTTCCTATGCTCATTCATAAAATGTATCCCGGGGTGATTTGACTTCGTCTTTATTTTAACAAATTGCATGTACGTTATCGGCGTCAATCCGAGAAAATGTCCATTTGCTTCGTTTTTCCTTTGTTTCAATCCGTTTGTACTGTACATGTAAAAACACAATCCAGAGATATTTTCTGTATTGGAGGCATTTATGAGTGTTTTTCAATGTTGTTGCAGTTCAGAGGAACAAAAATGATGATNACAAAAATGGTGAGTGTTTGAGCACTCATCAGTTGGGCCGATGACGTCGAAGAAGAAGGATTAAACAACGTTGCTTTCGAAACATTCGGTTTGTTACGAGAAGTCGGAACCTTTGATTTGTTCTCAATGATAGTAAGAATATCCTGTGGCGTACGATTCAAGATATTGCTACCGGCGGCTGAGTTCAAAGAATCTTGATCGTTTTGAGTCAAAGCGTTTTAAAACGTATCGATTTGGTGCAATTCGGAGAAACCATGGTGAGGACACTTGCGAAGAAGATCCTTGAAACGTTCCCATGCCTCACCAAAGCTTTCATCAAAACGTTGCTGAAAATTGGTTATATCATTCTTTAGGTTTGTTGTTTTGGATGGGGGAAAGAAATGATTAACGAATTTTGAAACAAGCTCTTCCCAAGTGGTAATGGAACGAGGGGGTTATTTCTCGAGCCAAACTCGGGCTGCCCCCTCTAGAGAAAAGGGGAAGAGCATTAGCTTGATAGCTTCATGAGGGACATCTTTGAATTTCATGGTTGAGGTTAACTTGTTGAACCAACGGATGTGGGCATGAGGATCGTCCCTTTCAAAACCTTGAAATTGATTAGAAGTGACAAGTTGAATCAAACCGGTTTTAAGCTCAAAATTCTCAGAAAGGATTTGGGGTAGAACAATAGCATCTCCATATCCTTCGGTAGGACATTGGAGCAA
>LBNU01018028.1:0-11771 GCA_014162995.1 Artemisia annua | reverse complement strand
GATAAGTGCACATTTGGTTTCCTATGCGGAGGCATGGAGCAGAGGGCCTCCTGTTTCAATATCAACCATCTCTAATAGACGATCGATAGATTACACTGGTTCTCCGTGAGAATGAAACAAACATCTTTTGAGAGATGCCTGAGTGGCTTAGAAGGTTTAGGTGCATTGCGTCACTGGGTCCATGACGTCTCTTATCTTCAATACCGGTGTCGCCTTAGCAACGACTAGTAGCATATGAATTGAACCCGGTGTCTGACCTATGGTTGATGAAATGGAGGGCTATTTATTTTCACCCTTTTCATTCATTTTCTTTTTAATTCTTCAACCCCTTCTTTCTCCTTTCATTCTTTTCTCCTTTTGTTATATCATACCTGAGGACTTCTAATTACTAACTATTGGTGATGTCCTTGGGTAGATCCCTCCGATTTAGGCGGATCATAGGACGGTTTTTCCAATCCTTAGTCACCTTGTAACTCCATGACTATCCTATTGATGCCTTTAAACCAAATCATTGAAAATCTCTCAAAGTGTGTAAGAGTGTAAAACTTTTTGTTAACACTTTGAGGTTTTGGATTTAATATGAAATACTCCCCCTCAACATATGCTCATGATTATTTAATTTGCATATGTGGAAAGAGTTGGCACTTTTGAATTGATCCACTCTCAATAGTCATGTACCCGAGGGACACGTTTACGTTGCTTAGTTAAAGGGATGCATTATCAGCTTTTAGGTGATAACTAGCCCTAATAACTAACTTGATGTTGTTAACATTCCTAAAAGGAAGTTAGACCCGTCAAAGTAAACAACTAGAAAGAGTTTCTCGAAACGGTACTTTCTAATCGGATAAATCCTTTCGAATTCAAACATTTGTTGTTTCGTCAATTCGTGGGTTAATTCTGAGTCGAGCTCGTATGAGTAAGACTTTTTGACATCATATTTTAATCACTTTCTTTTTCTCCCCCTCAAAAATAGCATATCAAATGTTGTTTTTGTCAACGGTTTTGATTAAAATATGCCTTTTTGAGTCTTATGGGGAGAGATCAACAAGATTTGAAGATTTAGGAAGGATGTTTTGATTCAAGTACTCCCCCTCAACAAGTTATTACTTATTGAGGTGTAATACTTGTCTTTTGAGCAGATTTGAAAAATACTGAAAGGTTTGATTAAATCTACTCAAAAGTAAGAAGCTTTCGCTCCTTATATTAGGATTGTGGCACTGATGCGTACCACAGGGTCCTTTCATTACAAGGTGCGGGTTGTACACTGTTATTTGTGCACAAGCCTTAGTAATTACAAATCAAACAATATTATAAATATATTGAAATATTTGTACCAGAAGAATGGGAGCTGAGCTAAGCATCCAAGACTGTGAACTTTGGATCAGGTCGGTGAAATGTCAAGACCGGAAATGATGGTCGAACACCGATATAGCTTTCGAATCTTCTGATCTGTTGTCGTCGATATAGCCTTTCTTCAATTGTATGGACAAAGTTTCTGATCATTCTACGTCCATTAGCTTTCCACCTAGTTGCTCTTCCCTCTTTTAGCCTCTTCTTTTCATCCTCCAACCTTTCTGCTAACCCATCACGAACTCGTTGAAGTGTGACATCACAAAACTTCTTAATCTCATCGAACCTCATGAAACGAAGCTGATGCTTACTGTTGAGGTAGATGACTCCAAATGCCGGTTGTTGCACGAGAGAGTATTGTGACATCCTGGTAATTTCAGGAATCATGAGTTGTGGTTGAGTAAGGTTGATGGTGTTCTGATAACTTTTCACTCCCAGCTGAATATCTTCCACTCTTTCTTGAACAATTAATCGTCTGATGTGGAGTAGGAGAGATGCGATGAAGTTGTACTGTGTGTCTTGTTCAAAGTTGAGCAGCTTTCCTTGAACTTTTAGCAGATACATATCTTCAATAATGTCATTCAAGTTCAAATCTGGGAAGTCTGCTTCACAAAACTTGTACTTCTTCTCGTCTAGTCTCTTGACGACGATTTCCTTCAAGAAGGCGTAGTTGAATTTTTTCTCTTCCACGATCTCCAGTATGGCAACGATACGAAGCGGTTGCTTCACATTCTCACTAGACTTGAGATGTAGTCTGTGGGTGTAGCCAAGCTTTCGTTTTTCCGGCCAGTGTTGAATACCGAGAAGAGCCCCCTTGTTGTATTAGACAACTGATTTGCAGTAGATTGGTGCGTGCTCTTCAATGTCTGGTAATTCATATCGGGCGGCTGGAATTGAAAGTGTGAGTGAGGATGCATATCGTTCCTTGGAGGTCTCGTGTGCATGCTGAAGGTATTGGAAGTCGTTGTTGAAGAAGCGTCGGTAGGGGATCTTAGGTTTTTCTGGAAACCCAAGTAGAGGTAGTGGTTTTGTCCAGTCCGTGAAGTAAGGTTTCTTCGTTTCAGTATCGACATTCGATTCAGGGTTAAGCCAGTCGAACGAGCCAGATAAAGCACAGGCTATGTTCTCCATGTGGTAGTCGAGTTCTACTTTGTTCCCGGATCTCTTTTTGAGAAAGTCCATTGCTTCACGATTAATCCGCTTCAGTTCAGTCTTTGACAACCTTTCAACTTGTAAACCTGACATAATACTCTGAGTCATCTGCAAAGTATTACCGGGCAATGGTTCGTCGGTCTCAAGCGGTGGTTGTGCTTTGATCATCGTTGTCAGCCAATCAGAGTCATGAGCTTCATCCACATCTAGCCATGAGAATTGAGTAGTCTTTTTCTTATGCTTCTTTGATTTTGAGGACTTCTTCTTCTCTTTTGGAGACGATGGACCGGTTTGAAAGTCAGGAATTTCTGATTCGGGTATTGCTGTTTCTGGTTCTTCCTGAGTGTCAAACGGTTGAAGCATGAATGGTGCCTCTGATTGTGTCGGTCCGGAGCCAGATGCAGGAGCTCTTTGTTTGGAAGGAGGAGCCTTAGAAGTTTTGTGGGGTTGTTGTGATGAAGATGGTGCTTCTGACTTCTTTGACTTCTTGCTTTTCGGATCTGAGTCAGGATCATCATCTTTCCTTTGTCGTTTGTATTTACCGGCAGCTTCCTTGCAAGATTTTTTTGAGGCAATGGCTTGAAGTGCCTCGAACATCGTTGATTCTTCAGGTGTCTTATCCTCCTTGTTTCTGAGCTTGACAGCTAACAGTGTTTGCAGTTGTTCACTAGATAGCTCTTCCGGTGTTGGAGGATCCCTGTTAGTGCGAAGGTAGAATGGAGTAGACTCAAGCATTCGTTCAATGTTGTGCTTGATCCTGGTATTTAATTTAGAACGAATTGGCTCAATAAGCGCAGACACAGCCGGCTCAGTTATTGCAGCGAGATTTCGTTGAGATATTCTGTTGTGTACTCCTTGATCATCCCGTCCATGTCGGCATGTAGAACTTTGTCGACAAGTGCACTTGCATCCTGAAGATCTTTGACTTGTGAAGTCAAAGTTTTGACCTGTTGTGAGAGTAGTTGTACTTGGTCATTAAGATCTCCAGTTGGCTGTTGCGTCTCCTTCTTTTTCTTCTTTGCCAAATCAAGAGCTTTCTTGATCCGCTTTGATGCTGTCAAAGCTGCTTTGCCTCCCTTCTTCTTCTTGTCAGATTTGCTTTTGGATGTTTTCTTTGCTGGTGGTGGTGATGAGTGATGTGATGATGATGATGAAGATGATTTGTGCTCGGGTTCTGATGGAGGATGTTAGGAATCATCCTAACACGTAAATGGAACGACATATACGAGATTACATTAGTTATCTTGGTAGGTTCAAACACATGGACTAGATGCGTAATATTGTAATAGTTAGACATGTGTTGGCCTATTTATACCCTCCTAGACTTCACTAGGAGGGTGATGCTTTGTGTTTAACCTTATCATTTTCTCTTTCAATAAACACACATAGTTATCCCTTCTCTCTCTAGTCTCTCTCTCTAACCATGGCTACTCTCTTCTTTCATAATCCCCGACCTCCCGATTCACATAAATCAACAATAAAACACGATCCTAACAATGGCATCAGAGCCTCGTTATTATTTATTGGTTGATTTTTCTTGCCAAATCTTGTCAAAAACGTTTCTTTTAAATCTGTTACATCAAACTTTATTGTTTTTATATTATCTTTTTGTTTTAACAGATTTAAATGGTTGACTAGTCATATTCAGATCCGGTCCTTTTCCTTATCACGTATCTACGGTCAAAAATGGTCAAAAAAAAAGTCATAAGCTTTTTATCTAATACATCATCCTTTAATGGCTTTTTACCAATCCGTGAATGTTTTGTGGCTGATTCGAGAGTTCTAGGGTTTAGCGAGTTTGCGAAGGTTCAGCGAGTTTGGGCTGCTTTCAGTTTTTTTTGCGAGTACTAGCAAGGAATTGCGAGTTTGGATTGCGAGTAAGCAAGTTTGGCAAGTAAGCCTTTTGTAACCTTATCGTGTAGCGAGTAAGGTCCTTTAGCGAGTTTCATTAGGCCAAACTATACTCGGTTAAACTCAGCTTAGCGAGTAAGGAAAGTAGACCTCAGATCCTAGCAATCTTCATCAGTCCATAACACTTTAAAATGAAAAAGAAAAAGGAGTAGAAGAAGAACTGAATACCAAAGACCAGACTCTACATAACAATGACATATACGAGATTACATTAGTTATCTTGTTAGGTTCAAACACATGGACTAGATGCGTAATATTGTAATAGTTAGACATGTGTTGGCCTATTTATCCCCTCCTAGACTTCACTAGGAGGGTGATGCTTTGTGTTTAACCTTATCATTTCTCTTTCAATAAAAACACATAGTTATCCCTTCTCTCTCTAGTCTCTCTCTCTAACCATGGCTACTCTCTTCTTTCATAATCCCCGACCTCCCGATTCACATAAATCAACCATAAAACACGATCCTAACAGTGGCATCAGAGCCTCGTTATTATTTATTGGTTGATTTTTGTTGCCAAATCTTGTCAAAAACGTTTCTTTTAAATCTGTTACATCAAACTTTATTGTTTTTATATTATCTTTTTGTTGTAACAGATTTAAATGGTTGACTAGTCATATTCAGATCCGGTCCTTTTCCTTATCACGTATCTGTGGTCAAAAATGGTCAAAAAAAAGTCATAAGCTTTTTATCTAATACATCATCCTTTAATGGTTTTTACCAATCCGTGAATGTTTTGTGGCTGATTCGAGAGTTCTAGGGTTTAGCGAGTTTGCGAAGGTTTAGCGAGTTTGGGCTGCTTTTAGTTTTTTTTCCGAGTACTAGCAAGGAATTGCGAGTTTGGATTGCGAGTAAGCAAGTTTGGCGAGTAAGCCTTTTGTAACCTTATCGTGTAGCGAGTAAGGTCCTTTAGCGAGTTTCATTAGGCCAAACTATACTCGCTTAAACTTAGCTTAGCGAGTAAGGAAAGTAGACCTCAGATCCTAGCAATCTTCATCAGTCCATAACACTTTAAAATGAAAAAGAAAAAGGAGTAGAAGAAGAACTGAATACCAAAGACCAGACTCTACATAACCAAAATCAAAACTACATATAATCCAATAACCATCCAAATCCCATCATACCACACCTGCTAAGTCAACTCTCGAACCAAAAACAACAACGTCTACATCTTCTGTGACTCAACACTTAAAAGTAGATAAACTAAGATCTCAGGTATGTTTTCAGCGTATCTTGTATAAGATAACCAAGATCCTAATAGATCTTATACACACGAAAAACAAATCATCACAGATCTTTGTTGAAGCTAAGCTTCATTTATATCCGAATATAAAGAGAGTTCCATAACAAAGCTGTTATGAACTTTCTTTGTTTCGTTCAAAGGCGTACCAAACGGAAAATATAACAATACCTACCCGAGACCCACTTAAGGATCTTGTAGCCGTATCTGTTTTCGAGTAAAAATAGGAATGAATGGAGCTTGTTGCTTCGATTCTCTCGTAGAAATAAACAATAGGGATTTGTGTTTGATTTTAATCACGGGTTACATGTGGTTAATGTTTTGATAATCGAATGTCTGAGATGAGATAAGTTTTTGGAAGAGTAGATCGGGTGTGACTGTGTTTGTTGCAGATTTGAGAGAGTGTAAGGATGGAGGCGGATGTTTTTAGGATTAGGGTTATCAAAAGGGTTGTGAAGTGAGTATTAAATACCAAAATAATTGGGGGTGCTTATTTATGGATCGGGCCTTAATGATTGTTGTGAACCTGACTGATGATGGGCCTCGTACAAGATGTGGATCAGTATTATTCATTGGTTCAATGGGCTGCAAATTTAAGTATCACAAACGAATTGTTATATCAAAATTTGAGCTGCAATATTATATCAAAATTGGGACTAAAAAGGTTCTTAATATCAAATGTATTTTTAATACATTTTACAATTTTTGATATAATATTTGGTGAAGAAGAGTGGTATTTTTTGGTTGTCACAAATTTTCACGAGGATACATTTTTTGACAAGATCGGGATATACCATTATCAAGATTCACTAAAATCTTCAAAAGGCTAGTTTTGAACATTTAACCGCAAGATATGACTACGGCGTTAATTCATTATTACTTATTTGAAACTGAAGTGGAATATCATGGATGCGTGTACTTAGTATTTTGAAGATATCGGGGTTGGTTGGATGAAGATTCTTCGAGATCCTTGTTCGAGCTTTTAACCTTTACACTGACGAAGACTTGGATATCTAGTTATTTTTGTGATTCTTCCTCTCTATTACCACAAATAACTATCACTTTAAGGAGTTACGTTGTAGTGCTCAGTTTCACACGCTGTTGTGGATAATCAAGAGGTGATGTACGTCTTATACTTGATGGTTGGTTGGTTGAAGAGTATAGAGTACTTAGGGATTCGATGGTGGACGAACTCTCTATGCCGCTCTTAGTCATACAATAGTGCAAGTTTAAGTCACAAGTTTGGGTTATTTTACTTCAGTCTCAAGTTCGTCATATTGGGTTTTCTCCATCAGTAGTCACAACAAAGAGCCGACAGAATGATAATGGGGTCGGTAAAGAGTTAGCTGAGAGAAGAGTTTCAAAGAGTAGAGATGTTATCAGCAATTGATTCTCATGGGCTATTTATAATACTTCACATTTGTGTGGTTAATTGGACATATGGGGTTACGCTGCCTTCGTTTCCATCGTAACCATAGTGGGTATGCTTCCGATTCTGCGAAGACATCGTGGGGGAAGAGAGAGTGGGTGTTCCTTGTGCTTCTTTGAATTTTCTTGATTTTTTTGCGAAAACACTCATTTTCCACGAGGATCTGCAATTAGGGGGAAGAAATGTGCACATCAAGGAAGCATAATAGACTCACGTGATCGAGCTTACAATTTTATTACTACTGGAGAGACGTCCGCAGAGATGATCAGTGGTTTAGTTTTGTGATTTTGGTTTAATCATTTCAACTCTCGCGGGTTGTGAAGTGTGAAGTAGCCTGCATATGTGAGAAGATCTTGCTGATTTCTTGCATGTTACCCCCGAACGAAGCTTCCGCGTTGAGTATAACCGTGATTAAATAACTATTCAGATTTGTTTGGTGTGGTTTACTGTGTCATCTTCAAATTCCGCTGCGTACTCAAAACTTCAAAAGTTAGAAGACATGTTAACTACATCAAAGTTTCGAAGCTGATTCAGAAACTTTGCCAAAAAGAAGCGTACGAAGAAGCCGCTAAAGACATGCAGCATGAATTGGGGGGAAGTTAATCCATTTCATGCATATTACATCATTTTCCTACAATGTAAAGAAAAAGTTATCAAGCTGGGGTACAAGATGAAGACAAAGAGCGTCAACTGTAGTCATCCTCAGCACTTGAAGAGCCAATGAAGACCTTTCTTTATTTGTATTTGTACTTGTAGGAAATGTTGAAAGTAATCGCTTATGTCGCCCCATTGGGGGAAGATTGTTAGGAATCATCCTAACACGTAAATGGAACGACATATACGAGATTACATTAGTTATCTTGTTAGGTTCAAACACATGGACTAGATGCGTAATATTGTAATAGTTAGACATGTGTTGGCCTATTTATACCCTCCTAGACTTCACTAGGAGGGTGATGCTTTGTGTTTAACCTTATCATTTTCTCTTTCAATAAAAACACATAGTTATCCCTTCTCTCTCTAGTCTCTCTCTCTAACCATGGCTACTCTCTTCTTTCATAATTCCCGACCTCCCGATTCACATAAATCAACCATAAAACACGATCCTAACAGAGGAGGTGAGGGATCCCTTGGAGGTGTTCCTTTTGGAGTCGGGGGATTCTTTGAAGATGAGTGCGGAGGACTGTTGATATATTGATCAGTATCAATGAGTTCTTCGTCTTGATCGAGTCCACGAAGCAGTCTATCCGTCTCTTCTTTAGCTTTCCTCTTGATTTCCTCATCTTTCTGAACTTTAACAATGAATTCAGGTGTGATGTACTCTGTCTGCTCTTGCTCTTCCTCTGTAGCTTCTTCCATGATGATGTTCCCTTCAGTGTCACGTTGCTTGGTTTCAGTCTGAGGAACTACAGTGCTACTTGAGCCAGCCTCATGTCCTTGAAGATTCGTCGGTGTTTGATGAGGTTGTGGATGTTGGAGATTGAGTAGTACAGCTGCCCTGAATTCTTTCTCTTCCTGCTTCTTTTCAGCCCTAGTGTCGAAAATGATACTCTTCAGTTTACGTTTGTCAACCAGTGGCTCTGCAGTTGGTTCATCTTCTGCTTCTTCATCACGAGCAGCATCACTCGGTTCATTGATGGTAATACCCGTGCCTTTTCTTTGTTCTTGATCAGCAGTTTCCTTACTTAATTGTTTAGTCAGTTCAAGCCCTGGAAACTCTTCTTCTTCATCAAGTTGTACTTCTTGGTCATCTGGAGCCTTTGACCTTCTTTCATAGTCTGCTTCGTCATCAGATTCGGAGCCGAACTCAGAGTCGGTTTCCGTTTCAGATGATGAAGCTGACGGTTCATCCTGAGGAACCTGCTTAGGTGCAGCTTTACTTCTTGGTCTGGTAGGTGGCTTTTGAGCAGGCTTTGGTTTTTGTGAGGTTGTAGTACTGCTCGTGCTATCGGACTTGCCACCCCTCTTGCTTCGGGTTCGGACAATAGTTGCTGGTTCATCTTCTTTCTCATTGAAGCCAACTCTCCCAGCCTTGAATGCTTTATCATAGATTTTGAAGTTCTGAGTTTTTCTGATTTCGTCATCCAAGAAATGATCTGGGATTCTCATGCCTTTGGTTCTTGGAATGAACCTGATGGACTTGACAAAGGAAATCTTTGGGTCTTCATTGAATATGTCTTTCGGTTCTGTCCTGTCGTGCATCCTCTTGATGAAGTCAGGGGTTTTCTCACAGAAGTATGCTATGAGTAGTTTGGTGAACCTAATGAACGGAATCACGGCCCTGTCACGATCAGTATGAATGTGATGGAGCATGTCGCTCATTATTGGTGCAGCAAAGTTAATCGGTGTCATGGTCATCATTCCCCAGAATACTTGCATGTGTTCTACCCTTGGATGCTCATGACCACTCCTTCTTCCTGAGATGGATCTGACAATCAGCATGTAGAAAGTTCTCCATGGTTGCGGCAGATATTTGACATTGAATTTTGAAAGAAGTGTGAGTGATTCATTATCAGGAATATCGTATCCAAGATCAATGAAGTAGTCAAGGATTTCCAGTTCAGTCAGCATCGGATGATATTCGTTGTAAGTTGGTAACATGAGAGCTTCACGAAGAGTATCATAATCAACGGTGTATTGTTGACGATCCAGCATGACGGTAAAGGATTTGTCGTCCAAATTGGCCTTAGCTGTGTGCCAGAACTGATGGATGTAGAAGATTGGTACTAATGTGGATTTGGTGAGTAATGGCTTGTATGGATGAGCCAGAAGTATGTTCTTGATAATCTTGCATGTGTCATCAGGTATGCTGAGTTTGTTGAAGTCGATGCGAAGATTGTTCTGATCAATGCCTACGTTGTAGTCAGCAGGGAGGACTTCACCAAGTGCAAGTAGTGGGAGGTTCTGTTGTTGTGGAACTGATTCATCGTGTTGAGCCATTTGTGTTCTGAAAGTGTCATGTCATGAAATCAAACATCCAGATATGTTAGTCATTAGTCCGAGTTCACGTTTGGTATTCAAAGACATATATGTTGCAATCATGGTTCAGTTAATTAATATGTGATTAATGACGGTATTATTATTTAACATGTAACTTAGATGATATATCATTTAATGCACATAAGTCTTTTGATAACATGTTTAATAACACAATTCAATCACAAGTTAAATAACATTATCACAATACACATATTCATGAGGATTCATCCAATATACAAGTTTTCGAAAAGTTACAATCACTTGAATACTCAAAAATATGTTACACATGATCTCAAAATTATTACAAACAATGTTCTCTAAAACTATCACTAATGAATATCTCGAAAACTTTAGTCCAAGAAAGATCTCGAAAATTTTCGTAAGAAAAGATCTCAAAAAGTTTGTTGATCAAAAGTTCTAGACAATCCTTTAGCTGAGTTTCTCGAAAACATGGCCTGGAAAAAGATCTCGATAATTTTGGAAAAAATTATCTCGATAACTTTTTAGACAAAAGATCTCGATAACTTTATTGAAAAAGATCTCGATAATCCTTTTAGTAAAAAGATCTCGATAACTTCATTTTCTCGAAAACTTTATTGAGATATTTCAAAATTTTCTAAGATTTTCTCGATGAAAAGATCTCGAAAATTTTGAAAGATCTCAAAAAAGTTTATGAAACCACTGAATTACATCAATTAACACTTGCAAGAACACGTATGTGCAGTTTAATTAGACTCAATAACACTTAAATGAAAAGCCCTAAATCGAACATGAACCCCAATTTTCTAGAACATGTAATCTGATGAAATGAAACAATTAAATAGCACAAACATGATTCTATAACATAAACTAACAAATCCCACCAATAATAAACACAAAAACATCACTCAATCATGAAGCCCTAATTCTAACGCAACATAATTTTTCAAGATCAATCCAAACATGAAATCTGTGATGATTAGGTGATGGGGATATGATTAGACATTGTTTAAGACCAAAAGCCCTATGGTTACATAATCATAAACACATTATTCACGTATACATTATGATTTCGAAAACCCTAGTTCTAATAATCCTAATAACGAAAGATCTAGCCATTAAAAACGTAATTGGTTGAAAACCGTTTGTTAAAATTAGCCAAAGATCAAGAAATCACTTACTGTTTGAAGATTATGAACAAGGATTAGTGGATTGAATTTGAGCCGTGAGATTTGAAAGAGGAGTGTTTGTTTTTGGTTTTTTTGATTTTGTGAAAAAGTAAAAAACGGGGGGGGGGGTGTTTGTTTATGTCTAAGTTTATGAAATTTTTTGAAAACTTGGCAGATTTAGTCCCTAGACTACAATTTACACTATATAACATGTCCTAATGTGATAATTTAACGGTTAAGGGTAACGACAGTTAATGGTAAGGACATATTAGGCAAACAAAGAAGTAAAAGGAAAAGAAATGATACGAGATAACCTTTGACGTTCCACCATTGCAAAATAACATCATAACTACTAGAAATATACAAGTACACATGTTTGCACAAGATTTTGAAATTTTGAAGAACATTTTCTCCCCCTCAACACTTGGTGTGAAAATTTTGAAATTTTTGATAAACCAAAGTGTTGACGAAGATGGTGTACATGCATATGAAAAACAAGACAAAATAAAAAATAAAATAAAGGTAAATAAAATGTAACATCTTTTTTGAATTTTTTGAATATT
>LBNU01018027.1:109408-155173 GCA_014162995.1 Artemisia annua | reverse complement strand
TAGCTGTTCGCAAGTGGGCAGATTCTTGGGGTATGTTTAGCGGTTCGTGTTCGATTTGGGTTTGAAGGGTTTATGTTTGGTTCTTTGTGCTCTTGATTCGTTCCTACATTCGACCAAAGGTACGACATACTTTCGTTATTCTCGACATGAACATAACATATATACGAATATAACATGTAACATAAAACTGATTTATGCTCGTTAAAAAGGAATACAGATGGATATAATAAGTCGCATGAAATAATGAAAACTATATAACATTTGTCGATATCGGTTTCTGTCGTACTATTCGAATATGATTGTTTTAGGCGCTTGGGATCTAGTCATTTAACAAATGTTGATCTCAATATACACGTACAACTATGTCTCACAAAACTAATAAGAATTGAAAGGTATGCATGCATGTCGTTTAATAAGCTAAAGAGAACGAAAGAAATAAAAGAAGATATTGTGTAGTCGGTTTCACTCGTTTAAATTGAGTGGGTCGTTAGAGCATGCATACGATGTACATTATATGACTAAAAATTAAAGAAATAAAGATGGCACCTATAACTAAGTGTGCTTGTGAAATCTGTTGTAAAATCTGTAAGTCTCATGAAATATTTAAACATATAAGCTGATATGTATATAGAGGTGTAAAAATGATATGGTTGCTATGTTAGTAAAATTGTACGCATGGTATAGTTTATATGTTGATTATTTTGTGTGTGCATGGGATGATATGGTAGTATTATACATGAGATAAATATAGTGTGTGTTGCATATGCATGTATGTGTATTATGTAATAGTTTGTGAGCTTTGTGTTTCGGCATGCGTGTGTATTATACATGAGTGTGAGTCGTGTGGGTATATGTGTGAATAATTGTATTTTTGGTTGTCGCGGTCTAAAATGATGTCAAGAATACGTTAATATAATTTATGAAACGGCGGAGTCCTAAATTGTCATTATTAAGCTAATTTACATTTTAACCCTAAAATTAATCATTTGACATATTTAAACATTCAACTTTGATAATCTACACTTATAACCCTAAACTGTATTAAATTNTTTGCTTCTTTTAGACTTAGTTTGATTTTGTATTTTGGTTTTGGTTTTCCCTTTGTATAGAATTAGTATTTCCTTATTTCCTTTGTTTTCCCTTTGTAACTTTTATGTTTATTAGTCTTCCGATTGCGCTGTTTGTTCTGATGGACACCATAATGTGGCATTTTGACCCGTGTCGGGTTGGGGTGTTACAATTATGGTATCAGAGCCCAGGTTGCGACTTGTAGTACATAAGTTATGGCCTGTGAAGTTTTGGACCCTTAGGTTTGCACCTTAGAAGCTTTAGGAATAACTTTGGAAGGTTTTGCCTTAAGTTTTTCCCCTTAAGAGCTTTAGTATGACCGGTGAGGATTGGGTAGATATGTGATCAGACGTTGGTTTTCTTGCTTCCGCTTTACTCCGATTTATGCCTTTGGTTTTCGTTAAGCTCTTACTAGATCATTCGTTTCAGAGACTTAGAAGACTTATCAGGATTCGCGACATGTGTTTAGGATGCCTTTAGACTTCATAGTATGCCTTATAAGTTTCATTCCTGGAGTTATCACTTTCTTTTGAACTTCGATTCTTGATTCGTTTGACATTCGTTTAGATGCCTTTCGTTCTTTCGGAGATTCGCGTATATATGAATCCTACGTGTTTATTCGCTTGGATCATGCCGATATTGTGCCTCTATGCTGAAGTTCTGGGCTAATTAGAAAGGTTGCTCATCCATCCTAGTGTTTCGTTTTGAGGTTAAGAGATTTTTGGAACATACCAATAATTTTGTACCTTGTATCTCATCATGCACCCCAGTCTAGTAGTAACGTGTTGCCAAAGAGTTGGTACTAGACTTCTGAAAATTTGTCTCACAAGTTGAGTATTTCGCTCAAAGGTCTATGTTAGAGTTATTTGCCTACTCCGCCATTGTGTTTCATTCGGAGCTTTATTCGACTGGAATCACAACATGAGGCTGTCATTTGGAGTTTTATTTGGTTAGAATAACAAGTCGAGGGTTTCATTCAGAGTTTCATCGAAACTTGAAGGCTTCGATCAGCAGTATTAGTTGGAAGAGTTGGGTAAACCATGGGTGAGGATCACGATCGGAGGTATTCTTATACCGAAGGACCTCGATCGGAGGTATCCTTACAGCATCACAAACTTGGAGCTTTTATTCGAGTAGCTTCACAAACATAGAGTTTCGTTTGGAGCTCTAGTCATGAATAACGTCACAAACATAGAGTTTTGCTTGGAGCTTTAGTTACGAGTAGCATCACAAACATATATTTTCGTTTGGAGCCTTTTTTTTTTTTTTTTTCCTCCGGAAACCTTCAAGAAAAAACACGCTCGGTGACTAAGATTTTTTTTTGAACGGCTGGGATATTATAAAACTAGAAAAGCTAGAAAGAAAAACAATTACTCTCTCCATCTCAAAATTATTGTCCATATTTCCTTTTTGTCATGTCTCAAAATAATCGTCCACTTTTCTTTTTAAGTAAAAACTATAAAATATAGTAGGAGAATATTCTTTTTTAGTGGTTGAAAATTAAAGCNGTTTTACTCACAAATACAAGTAGTATTTCCTTCGGAGTTATATTCACAAAGACAAGTAGTGTTTCATCCTGAGTTCTATTCACAAGTTCAATAAGCGGTTTTCGTTCGGAGTTATATTCACAAGCGACATAAGTGGGTTTCGTCCGGAGCTTATTTACAAGACTAAGTAGTGGGTTTTGATCGGAGTGTCCTTACCTTTAAGTTTTTATTCTAAGTTTTTCTATTACTAACACAAGGAGTCTTGATCGGAGGTCCCGATCGGAGGTCACTCCAAGAGTTTCAATCAAAGTATCCTTGACCCCCAGGGGATCGTTCGGAGGGGATCTTAAGAGTTTTGATCAGAGGTCTCCATCGAAGGCCACATCAAGGGTTTCGATAGGATATTTATTTTTACTAATCAAAGGTTTCCATTGGAGGTACTTGTTTGTCTCTTTCGGAGGTACCCATTAGTCTCGATCGGAAGTACTCACTAGAGAGTTTCGAATGGAGCTTTCCATCGGAGAGGATCTCGTTCGGAGTTAACCCAACCACAAGGGTTTCGATCGGAGTTCTCCATCGGAGGAAAGTGTTCGGTATTTCAAACAAGGTATTCATTTGGGAGTACTTTTTTCTCGATCAGAGGTACTTACTAGTCACGATCGGAGGTACTCACTAGAGGGTTTCGAACAGAGGTCTCCATCGGAGAGGATCTCGTTCGGAGTTAACCCGACCACAAGGGTTTCGATCGGAGTTCTCCATCGGAGGAAAGTGTTTGGTATTTCAAACAAGGTATTCGTTTGGGAGTACTTTTTTCTCGATCAGAGGTACTTACTAGTCACGATCGGAGGTACTCACTAGAGGGTTTTGAACGGAGGTCTCTATCAGAGAGGATCTCGTTCAGAGTTAACCCGACCACAAGGGTTTCGATCAGAGTTCTCCATCGGAGGAAAGTGTTTGGTATTTCAAACAAGGTATTCGTTTGGGAGTACTTTTTTCTCGATCAGAGGTACTTACTAGTCACGATCGGAGGTACTCACTAGAGGGTTTTGAACGAAGTTCTCCATCGGAGCTTGGTTCGGAATCTCCATCGGAGGTACATCGGAGGTCTATATCGGAGATACCTCGGAGATTTCCATCGGAGGGTTTGTGAAGATTTCCATCGGAGGTAATTCCCACGTCTCTCGTATCATATACCAATATGTATATATTATGCATGTACTTAAGTATAACAAAAGAAACCCACCAGCTAGACATTCTTTGTGTAAACGCTCGAAGAATTCTCATTCAGAGGAGAATCCTACCTGGAGTTTTTCGATTGGATCTCTTATTCGGCCTTACGTTTTTAATTACAAGTTTCAAATCGAAGAAGGGGATCGATCAGAGGAGACTTTTGTTTGGAGAAAAGTCTCATTTGGAGGAGAGTTTCACTTGGAGGAGGATCTCGTTCAAAGAAGAGTCTCACTCGGAATGTTTCGATCGGAGTCTCGATCCGACTAGCATCACAACTCTAAGGTTTCGATCTAAGGTTTTGATCGGAGTTTCATTTTGCTAGCACCACAATGCGAGGTTTTTGATCAAAGTTTTATTCACTAGCATTGGCAGCTATGAGTATCCATGAATTCATGCTTATGCCCTCTTGGGATGGTATCGAGGTAAGGGAGGAACCTCATGATCATAACAATAATATATTACAACGAGTTGTTGATCGAACCACAACACCTACACCATAGGGAGAAACTATCCTTAAGCCTCCTCTGGAGGAGATCACTGCCACCTACAGTCTAATAGTGGTGAATAAAAGATATGTGAATAAGCACATATCAAAATCCCCCAGACTAAGGTATTGCGTGTCCTCACGCAATGTAATCACATCACGCCTTAAGGGTAAATAATTTCAAATTCTCTCCTTACTAACTTTGAAAAGTAGCAAAACGTTCAAGAGAAATTCGAAATCATTTATTCCCTAAAACGCCCCGGCTTTCCGTTTTTGACCATGTACATCACATATTACACTATTTAGCATATGACGGTGTGAATGACTTTCATTATCTTTTGATAACGATTAAGGGTCATAGAGCAAGAACACGATTCATAGAAAAGTGACCGATTGGATAAAATTCGTCGTCCCTGATTTTTCACAAGTCCCAAACTAAGTGCAAAAACGAGATCACCGCTTACTTAGACGTTAGATACCAATACCACTCCTGGAAGTTACTTGTGTGTGGTCACCTCCCGCTCCCAAATCTTAGTGCATCTAGCATTTTTTAATTGATTTGAGAAATGAATTGCTTCATATTTTCTCGTTTCAATATGATTTAGTCCGATAAAGATATCAAATTCAAACGCTAAGTAGTTATCGATCTTCCCTTAAGAAGGTTTGCAAGAGAAATGTGGTCCACATCAAGGATATTGGATATATACAAAGACTTTGGAATACATCATAAATAGACATAAGTTGGCGAGTACATTTCACGTGCACCTCATGCGTCCGATCTAGGATCGTAACATGCACCTCACGCGCGACCAACTTTAGTCTTAACACTAGAACTCTTGATCCGTAAATCTTCAACATACATCCTTATTCTTTCTTTTCTTTTTTCTTTTTCTTTTCTTGATACTTTTTTTTTCACTTTTTTTCTTTCTTTTTTATTCTGGAGATATTTGGAGACGATTTTGTTGGGCTAATCTGTTTACATTGGAGATATTTGATTTGATGTTATTCTGGATTTTGATTCGTTGCTTGAGTATTATGATGATGACGACTGTCATTTTATGTTTGTCACCTTTGACGTTTCATGAAGTTCATATACTACACCATGATTCTTAACCTGATAATCGTTTATGACCACCTTGTTTTGAAATCGTGCGTTGATTTCCCCACTGTTGTGAAGATACTTCTATGATGACACTCGCCTCGAGAGCTAATCGATTTGTTTGGAACGTTCGTTGTGTATCTTTATGTGTTTTTGTTTTACTCGTGGAGGAGAATGATGATGGTATTATTGTTGGAAGCTGAATCGTGTCATGTTCTGTACGAAGAACGGGATATTCTTAGAAATTTCTTTTCGTATTCGTTGTGATCTCTATGAACGTCGTAATGCTAATTGTATTGGCTACCACTACGACTATTCCTATGAAATTGATAAATCATGCCTTTCATGAATACTTGGACAAATTGTCATAGTATGACATATTAGGGTGTTCAGAGACGAAAGAGAAACACGAGACTCACCTTCGTTTTCGGTGTTGAATTTCTACGATGGAAGGGAGCAGTTTGAAGTGAACGGTCTTATCAACTCTATTCATCTTAGTTGTACTAATATGTATAGAGTATTGAAGCAGGAGCCAGACGGGATGGTATGAAGATGGTGGTGACTACATCGGAGATTTCCACGCACAGGAAGAAGGACAACACAAGTAGAGTTGCAGTGGAGCATCGACTAGGACGACTTGCTTGGAAGATTGGCGGAGATTATTCAAGCTACATGACGCGCCTACAATGATTGTGACAGAGAATCGCATTTTGGTTCACACTTCCAGATGAGGTAAAGAAAAGTTAGACGTCTTGGCATTTGAGGAAGCTTTAGTTCGCGACACGTCAGATCTTGGATTTATTCTCATCAGTACGATTATTCTACCTGTTCTATTATGTATTTTGATACATTTTGATACTCTGATTTGTGATTGTGATCATCAGCACGAATTTATTATCCATCTCTTTATGAGGCTCTTGATACGTTTGATGATTCGATTTGTACTTCACAGATTTTCGCAAATTCCTATGTTCGTTTAGAATTCGGTAGGAGTTGATGAATATCTATCGTTTAGTACAATCTCTGTGCTTGCCTCGTAGGAATATGTGTTTCATGTATCTCCTTGTGAGATTTCAACTATCATATGTCATCTGTCACCTGGTACGCATTTGTTTCGCATTCGTTGGATCAAATTTGTTACGATTTATGTTCTGTGGAGAGCCTGGGGCTATCCTTGTTGTCAGGATCGAGTTATGAGAAAAATTTATGTTTGTGAATATTCCGTTAGAAGGACCTCCCGAGAGTGAGGTTAATTGTGACATTCTTTTGTGAATTTCTACGTCTCCGTCTAACTTTTGCGACTTCAATTTTTGAGGACGAAAGTTTTCTTTTTAGAGGGGAAGAATTGTAAAACCCTAAAATCCGTTTTCTAAAATTCCCATATAATTTGAATTTTTTTTCTTTCTAAACTTTGTACCATTAAATCTTGAACCTAAACTATAACCTAAGTTATTATAAAGTCGACACTTAGGAAGTAAAATAATACAGTGAAAAGTATGAAGTAAACTTTAAGCACTACATTACAACTTGAAATACTCACTAATATTGTTATCAAATAAACTCTGTTGATTAGCTCTAGTATTTTTATGATAGAACATCTAATGAACATTTACATCATCAAAATGATAATGCAAAAGTAACACCATGGTTTTCTAGTAACATATCACACGATTGCATGGTTTTTTTTTATTTATTTTGAAGCCGAAACTAATAAAAACTTTACACAACTCATGGCTTGGAAAACGTCTAGATGCTTTTGAAATTTGAAATGAGACCTGGTCTCTCGACTCTTCCCCAATACTCGGCTGTTTTCCCATAAGACTCTCCCTTCCCTTCTCATTTTTCTTCAACAGTTTACACACTCACTCTCACACACTTAATTAACCCTAAATTAAATATGTGGCGGCATAAGTAGTTCTTCTCCATTCGATCATCAAGAAAACAAGTACAAGGTTTCAAGGAAGGTATCTGATTCGTGGTTACAAGGATGCACAAAGGTGGTATTTGGTTCGTGGTGATGTTGGTGCAAAGGGAAGGGACNCTGAAAAACTTCAGCTTATTGCCTCTGTTCTATCCTCTCTACAGGTATATTGGGCTTCCATATTCATTCTTCCTATTAATGTCTGTGATACTATGGATAAGATGCTTAAGAACTTTCTATGGTCTGGGAGTGAAAAGGATATGGGTATTGCTAGTGTTTCATGGAAAGATATTTGTATGCCTAAGAGTCAAGGTGGTCTTGGTCTTAAACCTTTACAAAAATGGAATGAAGCCCTAATGTCTAAGCACTTGTGCAATATTATTGCTAATAAAGGTTCTGTGTGGGTTAGATGGGTGAATCTGTATTGGCTTAAGGGTAAGATTTTGTGGAGTTTAGATCCTAATATGACAGCTTCCTGGTGCTGGAAACAATTTCTTGGTCTTAGGGATAACATAAGGAGTTTTATAAGAGCCAAAATTGGTAATGGACAAACTTGCAATATATGGTTTGACCAATGGCATGATAAGGGTCCTCTTAGCAAGGTGATTGATCATAGTACTATTGTGCAGTATAGTTTCTGTCTTAAAGCTAAAATTAAACATTTGATTGATGGTTCTGTTTGGAAGTGGCCAAGGGACTGGGTTAATATGTTCACTGATGTTCTGTAAAACCCTAAAATCCGTTTTCTAAAATTCCCATATAATTTGAATTTTTTTTCCTAAACTTTGTACCATTAAATCTTGAACCTAAACTATAACCTAAGTTATTATAAAGTCGACACTTAGGAAGTAAAATAATACAGTGAAAAGTATGAAGTAAACTTTAAGCACTACATTACAACTTGAAATACTCACTAATATTGTTATCAAATAAACTCTGTTGATTAGTTCTAGTATTTTTATGATAGAACATCTAATGAACATTTACGTCATCAAAATGATAATGCAAAAGTAACACCATGGTTTTCTAGTAACATATCACACGTGTGCATGGTTTTTTTTATTTATTTATTTTGAAGCCGAAACTAATAAAAACTTTACACAACTCATGGCTTGGAAAATGTCTAGATGCTTTTGAAATTTGAAATGAGACCTGGTCTCTCAACTCTTCCCCAATACTCGGCTATTTTCCCATAAGACTCTCCCTTCCCTTCTCATTTTTCTTCAACAGTTTACACAATCACTCTCACACACTTAATTAACCCTAAATTAAATATGTGGCGGCATAAGTAGTTCTTCTCCATTCGATCATCAAGAAAACAAGTACAAGGTTTCAAGGAAGGTATCTGATTCGTGGTTACAAGGATGCACAAAGGTGGTATTTGGTTCGTGGTGATGTTGGTGCAAAGGGAAGGGATGAATTCGGTTCGGTTTGGTTTGGTCGTAGGCTTTTGGGTTCTGTTTTCTTTTCCGTACGATCACACAAGGTATTACACCTTCGTTTTGTTCTCTCATTTGATCTAAAATATGCGTACAAACATGTTCTATAATAACTAATAAGAATCATATATATTGGCATGCATGTACACAAGAATATATGAGTGCCTACAATCAGTTTTGTGTCGACATTTTGGGGTCGTGTATAACCTTTTTGTATCGTATCTCGCGAGCTATTTTTATATCATGTTTAGCAGCCCTTAGTCGATATAATGTCATCATGCTACAAACCCAAGAAAACTGTTTTGGAATGGACATAAATGAGAACGTATAGCAAGTGTCGACCTCTATTCCATTTTGCTTTTTCGAATACATTGATATAAATTCTATTTTGGGTCATTGAACTATTCATAAACCATTTGATATATTCGAAAAGACTGGTTATAAATATGTTAAGATGAATGCGAAGTTTCGTTAAAACCGTAAAGGAATAATATAGAAATATATACATATGTAGCATGAAACATAAGATATGAACCTATACGTGTCTATTTTTTCGAATCTGTTGTGATATGCATAATTGAGTGGGTCGTTAGGGCATGCATACGATGTACATTATATGACTAAAAATTAAAGAAATAAAGATGGCACCTATAACTAAGTGTGCTTGTGAAATCTGTTGTAAAATCTGTAAGTCTCATGAAATATTTAAACATATAAGATGATATGTATATAGAGGTGTAAAAATGATATGGTTGCTATGTTAGTAAAATTGCACGCATGGTATAGTTTATATGTTGGTTATTTTGTGTGTGCATGGGATGATATGGTAGTATTATACATGAGATAAATATAGTGTGTGTTGCGTATGCATGTATGTGTATTATGTAATAGTTTGTGAGCTTTGTGTTTCGGCATGCGTGTGTATTATACATGAGTGTGAGTCGTGTGGGTATATGTGTGAATAATTGTATTTTTGGTTGTCGCGGTCTAAAATGATGTCAAGAATACGTTAATATAATTTATGAAACGGCGGAGTCCTAAATTGTCATTATTAAGCTAATTTACATTTTAACCCTAAAATTAATCATTTGACATATTTAAACATTCAACTTTGATAATCTACACTTATAACCCTAAACTGTATTAAATTGACATGTTTAACCCTAGACTACTATATGTTGGTCATTTTAACACTTAAGAATTATTTAATTGTCATTTATAATTTTAAAGCATTAAATAATATTTTGAGAAAACTTACTAAATATGGAAATTTACTAATTCGGGAAACCTGCTAAAAGTAGAAAGTTACTTAAAATGGCTAAAGTTACTATATTTGGCAAGTTACTAAAAATAGAAAGAAACCTAAAATGAGTAATCTGATTTAAAATGAGCTTATAAATAATAAGACGATCATTAATTCGTGTAGATTCGCTGAAGAAAGAGTGAATTCCAATTCTTATGATATGGTTTCGTTGGCGGTTTAAGGTACAGATATTCTATCCCTTTTCAATAGGGACTTCTCATGACTTTCGATCCTTGACTTTACTATGATCCCTTTTGATATGATTCGTTTGATATGAGCCTTTGCTATGATTCCTCTGATTTGATTCTGATTTGCTATCCACTTTGATTATGATTATGTGATTACTAATGATTATGAGACTCAGTTATATTATGCTCTGGGAGCATTCTGTTTTGTTATGCTCTGGGAGCATTCTGTTATGGATAGCTTTGCTTGGTTTGTTCTGATATGTTCTGTTCTGATGCCCGAGTTTACTAACTACTCATGGAGGTACCATGGGCGTGTCATCGAGGCACCAATGGCATGACACTATCTGGGGCGGTGTGATTAGTCCCCGGCGTCCCCGTCTGTTTATGATATGATATGTGATCACTTGGCCACTTTGTATATGTATGATTTCTTTGTGGGGGCGTATGGATGCATCCTAGGTACGTTTGATATGATATGATATGATACAATTTGGTTTGGTGACTGGCTGTACGTGCCTTGTACCCCTTTCACGTCTGGTACATTGGAGCTAGCTACTCTATGTACACCATATGAATTGACGGATATGTGATTATGTGATTAGACCTATTCGAGTGTATCTGGTAGGTCGGCTCGTGGCTTTCCTTTATTTCTTTTGTCCATTCGAGTGTCTCTGGTGGACAAGCCTTTGTTGATACGTACTCTTTGATTCTTACTAATATCTGATTATGCTTGCACTTGATATTTTTATGATGCTTCATTCAGTTGACTTATGATATTTGTTCAGTTGATCGTTGATCTCTTATTCATTTGACAGATGATATTCATTTCAGCAGGAGCTTATGATTTCTTTTCTTATACTTATAGACATTTCGATTATCCGTTTGTTATATATCTGTTCACTGGGCTTTTTAAGCTCAACCGCATTTCCTTTCCTGCGGCAGGTTTTAGGTTGGAAGCTTGGTTTGGGCGAAGAGTGCATAGGAGCATTAGTGGACAACCCCAAGGATTAGAAGCCCATTTACATTTGGACTAGACTTGGATTTGGATTCGATTAGATTTTGTTTGGTTTTGTAATTCTTCTTTTATAGAGTTAGTATTTCTTTTGTACCTTTAGAATACCTTTGTATCTTTATGTTTACAAGCCTTCCGCTTGCGTTTGTATGTTCTGATTTGGCACCATAACGTGACATTTTGACCCTTTTCGGGTTGGGGTGTTACATGTTCTTAATGTTCCTGTTCCTTCTCTGAATAATGATATGGATGATAGAGCTGTTTGGGTAAACAACAAGGGTAGAGAAAAAAGGTTTAGTGTGAAAGAAGTTTGGAAAGTGATGAGAAGTAATGCTCCTAAGGTTATTTGGTTCAAGCATGTGTGGTTCTCCCAGTGTGTCCCTAGGCACTCCTTTGTGCTGTGGATGGCTCTTAAAGGCAAGTTAAAAACTCAAGATAGATTGTCTAGATGGCTTAACATTAATGATATGTCATGTCCTTTTTGTAACTCTTGCAAGGACTCCCACAGTCATCTTTTCTTTGAATGTACTTACTCCAGAAGACTATGGGAAAGATTAAAAGCTGTGGCAAAGCTTGATGATATTTCCTATGTTTGGGGTGAAGTGGTTTATGCATAGTTAATAAGACCTGCTAGTAACAAAATATGGAGTAATAATTCAGAGACTTGCTTTTGTGCAGTGGGGTATTACTTCATTTGGCAAGGAAAGGGAAATTTCAGCTGTTTCCAGAGAATCATCAAGATCTGAAATTGCTTGTTTTTACTCATCTTTGAAACTGGTTAGGCTTAGCAATTTATGGTTTACAAAATCTCAAAGCTTCCACTGATGTTAAAGAAGCTTCTTTTTGATTTGGAATTTTTCCCTGAAGTTGAGCCCATGGGATTGTAATATGTTCTTATGATTGTTGGGCCCTTTTTTTTTAGTCACCAGCCAACAATTTCTTGAAGAAAGATGTTGGTTTGAATTGGAGAGGAATGGTGGTTAGTACTGGAATGTGGGCTGCATAATAAATTTTTATGGTTATATTCTGTTTTTGCAAAGGATGTCTGGGTTTGTTCCATGGGATTAGGGCTTGGAATATTGAAATGCGGCTTCACTCTTGGATGGTGAGTTTTGTTTTGGGCTTATTTCTTGTTCAGCCTTGCTTCTGGGTATTGGTTTTCTTTAGTTACTGGGTGTTGTTTGAGGGTCTAAGTTGATTTTGGTGGAACCATTCTTTATTTTTTCTAGTGCATTCTAGTTTTAGTATTATTGTGTTTTGAATTGGTTCATTACTAGCCCACCTTATGCTCCATTGAGTATGTTTCATGGTTGCCCATGGGTCCGGTTTCTGTTAATATATCTTTTTGGTGGCCTAATAATATTTAACGCCTTTAAAAAAAAATAAATAAAAAAGAAAAAAAAAGGGCTTTACAAAGGGATGTAATGTTAGGTGTAGGGATATGATAAACACGGTTTTGTTGGAATAAAGGGTATTTTTAGTGGTGGCGAGTTAATTATCTTGATCAAATACAAGCACAAAGTGGCGTTGCTAAGCCAAGACTCGACTCGACTTAAGCTAAAAAGAAAATAACATAAACATAAATAAAGATAAAATTGAAACGGGATGGTAGTCCGTATGTTTTTTTTTTCTACTTTTCTTTTTCCAATTTTTTTTCGTTTTTCTTGTTTTTCGATTTTTTTTCATACACTCTTGCCCTACCATCCAAAATAATACATCATAGGGGCCTCGGTTCTCCCCTTACACTTGAACTTTTACATACTTTACAATTAACTATTCTAATGACTAGAATTAAGATAATTGAAAAACTTGGAGTACTTTAAAACATTAACGCGCATGTGGGGGTAATAATTGATGTTCTTCCCCATTACTCCATTACATTAGTACTTTACCCATGAGTACAATATGTACAAGGATATGACTCGACTTAGCAACCATGTAATCAATTAGACAATTAACTATGAGTTTAATCATATGTTCTCACAATAATGCACTAAAGGTGAGTGCATGCAAGGTAGGCTAAGGCGATTTTGGTGTACATTTGGGGTGGATTGTAAACAAATTCTTCCTTTAAGTAAGATGCTTAAAGTTAGAAACGAAAAGATAGGCTCGGAGGGGTGTACTAGGGGTATCGTGTACTAAAAATGAGTACAACGCTAAGGTGTGGGAGAATTACTTGACCAATGAAGTCAATGTAATTATAATACAGGTGTAAAACAAGGGTTATCCTAATGCCTCTTATCATGTAGTAAATCTAACTACACGAATGTAGTCTCAATTGTGGATTTGGGATGGTCCTATCGCAAGTTCTAGAATCTATAGGCTACCGGTACACATACAAGCATCAACAATGAATGCTTTTCCTAACAATTTTAGGGGCGAACCTCACATATTTGGGGAAAATTTTTGGGTGGTACGGTTTTTTTTTGTGCTAGTAATACAATTCCCTATCCATGAGACGCTTATTAAGACCAAAGTTTCACTCCTATATGTTGTAAAAAAATTTAAATTTGCGCAAAAATTGCCCTAAAAAATATTTATCTCGGTTTTATTACACACTTACCCTTAAACAAAACAAAAATCAAGCGTAATTGCATTTTCTAAGGTGTCTTCATTTACCCCCCTTACACTTTGACCGAACATTGTCCCCAATGTTCACATAAAAGATGTAAAAGTAGAAAATGAAAGATGAAACAAATACTCCCCTGATTCGTTTGATGTGGATCATGTGGTAACATGGTTAGATCTTCTTCCAAGATGATGTAAAAGCTCCAAGATCAAAGCGACTCCAAAAGCTTGATGTCATGAACTTGATTCCATGTTCATCTTCTTGTCCAAAATAACCTGTTAAGCCTGAGAAAACAATCTAGGCAAACCTTGCGTAAAATCGGTGGTAATTCTATATATGGATATAATGCTTGTGGAATGTAAGATTTTGCAGATTCCTGGAATTAAAGATGCAGTAATTTTTATAATTCGGCAGAAAAACTAAATTTTAAAAAATGTTTTCTGGAATCAAAGGCTGACGCTGTCAGCTTTTAAGGGCTAACGCCGTCAGAATTGATCTGACAGAATCCTTATGTTTAGTTTCCGGAAAATTTCTGGAAAAACAATTACCTTCCTGGAATCCTGCAAAATTTCATCATGACTCGATACGAGCATTTGACTCAAACAAATACTAATATGTATGTTTACTTAATATCATTACAATTCATGTTCCAATTCGTTCTTATAAACAAATTTAGATTTCCCTTACACTTATCTTTTGTAAAATACCTTTATATGTAGTTAAGACGAAATTAAAAACAAAATAAAGGATTTTCACAATTTTAATTTTAAACATGTATCAATAACAATAAAANCAAAGAATTCACGTACCAACTCATCATAAATGGGCTCTCGGATTCTGAACAACCTTTCCCATTGAGGGCCCGTGAAATCATCAGTTTGGAAGCTTTGAAGGAAGGTCTGCTCGAGACCCTCGTCTCTTAGGAAATTCCAGTCAAGCACAACCCCATTATCAATTTGGTGATGGAGTAATTCGGTGTACTTGGCCGTGGAAGCATTGTCATTGAACACACTACAACTAAGGACCGTGTCACCCAAGTTCTCGCGTTGGGGCCTCGAAGTACTCCCTCGGCTAGGTCGGTGACGCTTGTGCATTTCCTGGAACAAAATAAGAAGGAACGAAACAGATTAGATTGTGAATCGGAGAAGTGACCAATCTGCAGACATCTGACGCCGTCACCCTTTGCGAGGTGACGCCATCAGCCTCAACAAAATCCAAATCCGAGATTTATGAGGGAAAAATCAATATTCAAACTTCAAGTTCATAAACCAATCACCCCTTTTTGCAGCAAAATGGGCAGTTGGCCTATAGGTTATGGTTCAAACTCGTTATTGCCCAATTAGTGAATAAACCCCGCTCCTTGCTAATTATCTAATGCCTTAATCATTGCCAAAACAACATCAACTAAAGGGCATTACGAGTTCTAAGCATGGATCTATACTAGGGTTTCACGAGTTGTTGGTTTTCGAAATTGATGGAGCCTATGAATAATTGAAGCGAAAAGAATGAATAAAGATTACTTACCACGTGGAGATTAGCAACGGGAGGAAGCGAATTGGACCTTGGAGATTCGTAGGTGGGGTTGGAGTGGATATGGTTTGTGGGGTTTTTGGTGAAAGTGATAGATATGGGCTCATAGTTGCTGTGCAGTCGAGGTGACGGCGTCACGTTTAGGGTCTGACGCCGTCAGACATGCGTGCCTCACTATTTTGTAGCAGTTTACAGATGACCCCCTGTACTTTTTGTGAACAACTCGTCATGGTTATTAATCATGACTAGCTTGTTTCGTTCAACAAGTTCCACCCGGGTCAAAGGTTTTGTTACTGTCACGAGGAGAGGTGTAATTTTGGATAGGGTCGGTTATTGCTTTGCTCGGACCCCAGTCTCCATCTCGGTAAGTAATGGGTGAGGGAAGGAGTTGGTCCAACGAGGTTTTCAAAGAAGGAGTGTGTTTGAGTTGTATTTTTTGTACGCCTGGCTTAAAGCCAAAGGATCGTTTACTCACCTCGTGAAAATTAGTGGGCGTGACTCGCAAGCTCCCTACAAAGATGTTGTGAGGCTGAGGATTCGTGTTTTCGAGAAGGAGTTTAGGATAGTGATGGTGATTCAAGGGTAGACTCCTTGGGAGATGTATCCCAAAGTTACCCTTGCTAATCGTTTCACTGGGGAGTGCGAAGATTTTCTCGATCTTTTTAGGAGCACTTTCTTCCCTAATTTTCTCCCGAATTCTTGAGATGAAGTCATCGGCCATACTCATGAACATCTTTCGGTTCTCTTCCACACGAGCTTCTAATTGCTGGATCTGTTTCTCTTGGTTGTTCACAAAAGTTACCATTATTCCCTCGAACTCCTCTAGTCGTGAAAATTCAGTAAACGTATATCCAGCGTTTGCCATATACACCTCGGCCCGCCTTAATTCTTTAACCTGCCTTTCGATGTTATCAAATAACTGTTCTTGGGTTGCATTCATGTAATTCAAGCTTCCTTCCTCCGAGAACATTGGGTCCTCCCATTCTTCCTCTTCGTAATGTGCTAGGTCCTCAATGACCTTCCAGCATTTATCGACACTGAGTCTGCTTAACCTGCCATTGGCGGCGTAATCTATGGCCCTCCTAGTTTGATGATTGACATTGTCATAGAAGATTTGAATTAGGAACCAAAGTTCAAGACCGTGGTGAGGGACTTTTTGGAGTATGTCCTTGAATCGAGTCCATGCCTCGTAGAGGGTTTTGCCTTCACGTTGTTGAAACGCCAAGNCCTCCCATTCTTCCTCTTCGTAATGTGCTAGGTCCTCAATGACCTTCCAGCATTTATCGACACTGAGTCTGCTTAACCTGCCATTGGCGGCGTAATCTATGGCCCTCCTAGTTTGATGATTGACATTGTCATAGAAGATTTGAATTAGGAACCAAAGTTCAAGACCGTGGTGAGGGACTTTTTGGAGTATGTCCTTGAATCGAGTCCATGCCTCGTAGAGGGTTTTGCCTTCACGTTGTTGAAACGCCAAGATGTCATTCCTTAGCTTTGTGCTTCTTCCCGGTGGGAAAATTGAGCAAGGAAGCGAGTGGTGAGATTATCCCAAAAGGTGATGGATCCTGCGGGTAGACCTTCTAGCCATTGACTAGCATTGTCTCGCAGAGAGAATTGAAAGAGACGTAATCGGGTAGTCTCTCGAGTGTCAACATCAAGGTCTATGGAGTCTACGATCTTAAGAAAGTCCTTGAGGTGTTGATTTGGATCTTCGGAACGAAGTCCATGGAATGCACATCCACATTGCACCAACCGAATGGTATCAGATCGCAAGGGAGACACATTGGCTCCTTTGGTGAGCTCAATGGTGTTTCGATAGCCTTGGTGGCTAGGACGGGAGTATTCTCCTAAAGTGCGGGCTCTAGGAGGTGGGTTGTTGGGATCAAGGATATTACCACCTTCAATGATGTCGGATGGTAATGGTTACGAACAAAGACACGAAGAAAAAGATAGACTAAAGAAAACCTATAAAAACTAAAATAAAAATCTCACTATAAAGGATTCTAATGAGTAGACCTAAGTGAAAATAAAATTTTCAACCTAAGCAATAACTATTCCCCGGCAACGGCGCCAAAAACTTGATAGGGTGGGTTTTGTAACCTTTGCACTTAGGTTTTACCTCTCAAGGGATCTTGTGAAGCTTACAACCCCCACTAGGCAGTGTACCTGACCGATGTAGTATAGTGAAGTGGCAAGTACCGGGGGATTGATCGTTCTCTCGGGGAATAGTGTCGTTAGGCTTGAAAAGCTACTCTAATTAGGTCTAAGGGTTGAGGGATGATTCTTTTTGTATTTTTATATTTTATGGAAAGCAAGTAAAAATCTCGGTTTTTGGAAGAGTAGACGGAATTAGTTGCTAGAGAACTAACCCAAATAACTACTTTTGCAAATAAAATAAAATAACTAGAAAAAGTAAATGGTTGTGAAACTTATACGAGAGAAATATGTGTTTACTTAGATTTCCTTACTCCCAAGCTATCTTTTATATGTTAATTGGTTTGTTGTAATTGTGTGGATGACGGGTTGTATTCCTTTAAACCATTCGTAGGGCCGTGTACGATCTTCCCTAACTCTATAAGCTCCTACTTCACTCCTATGTCGAGCCGACTTAAAGCTCCTAACATGGGATCATTAGAATTCGCTCATGCATTAAATACAACCAAATAATCATAGTACACATCCGATTCATGTTTCTTAAGATGTTTAAGCAAGTTACCATATAGGAGGTTAGCCAGTTTTCTTAAGCCTAGCATCGACTTCACCGACCCACAATAATCACAAACAAACCAACAACATATAATAAATAGCTAGGTTTCTTTAGATCTAAGCAAACACAATAAAGACCTAGCCTGGCATGTTAATTAAAAGACAAGCATAAGATATAATCACACAATACACAGACATATTGAATGATTTGGAAAAGACTTATCTTCAATTAAGCATCCAAGTTTCAAGGGTGGAAAACCCTCAAAAATACAGTAGAAAAATGAGATAGGGTTTCTTCCTAAAAGTTGCACACCAATGAATCAAAATTAGACGAATATTTATAGAATTTACAATCTGACGGCGTCACCTTATAGAGCGTGACGCCGTCACCTCGCCGCCAAAAGACTATTCGGAATGCTTAGATCCAATTCTGACGCCGTCCCCCTTTAATCTTCTCTGGGCCGTCTCCCTTTAACTGATAACGTGACGACCTACAATTCGTAACACGTGACGCCATCACGTATTAATTCTCAAAAATCTTTCTGGGGCGTCTAGTGTAAAAATCATCCACCTTGTTGTTAAAGCGTGACGCCGTCAGGTACAATTTCCAGCATATTTTGAGACTTTGTCATTTTCTTCACTATTATGCTCCAAAAACGTCCAAAATGCTTCCTTTTCCAGATTTCCTCTTCAAAGTACCAAAAATGACAAAAGGAACAATTTAAGGCAATATTTGATCAAATAATTGCGGATAAGGGCTTAAATGACCCCCTAAAAGCGTAACACTTTTCGCCTCATCTGTGAACTTGGATGTTGATGTAGATCCAAGAATTCTTGTAACTAGAATAGGTCATGTAATTTTTGTATGGTGTGTGATGTCCTAGTGTGTAAGTTAGGACTTAGTTGAGTCGGTGTGTGAAGGCTTAGATCGGGTGATGATCTAAGTGTGTCTTGTGTGAAGACTTGGATTGGGTGAAGATCCAAGTGTATCTTAGTGTGAAGGCTTGACTTGGGTGAAGATTCAAGTGAACGGGAGTGCTCGTTCGTGTGAAAGCTTAGATCGTGTGTCGATCTAAGTGGGACAAGAGTGCTTGTTCGTGTGGCCACGTGGGCCTTGGTGTAGATTGGTTCTAGCTAGGATTGGAACTCGACATTCCGCTTAGTGTCAGTAAACTTGGTGTAAGCTTGTGTAAGGTTTGTTCCGCCATAAAGGAGCGTGTTGATTAGTGAAGTAACTCTCGAGTGTGGTGCTCGGGGAGTGGAGTAGGACGAAGAGGTGCTTCGTGGCGAACCACTATAAATCATCGTGTCCGGTTTGCGATTTCTCTTCCTTGCTCTTTACTTTCTATATTTGTATTACATTTATATTTATGTGGCTTGGTGTGTATGTGCTTGTGATATCAACTAGTTAACTTAGAAACACAAAACATAAGAAAACTCAATCAGACGTAATAGACATGCCCACTGGTGGCGGTCCTTTATATTGGGACGGTCCCATAATATTTAAGGGACCGCCGATGTATATTAGGGACCGTCTACAGTGTGATCATAATTAACTAGAAATGTTTAAACCTCGTGTCATGCTTATGTGATTGCTTGTTATGAGTGACATAACAACTATTCATATATAGTCACGCTTGATCGGAAATTTGATACGAAACATTTTAAGTTTTAAATAGGAATGTCACCCCAACTCTACGTTTCTACAATTGGTATCAAAGCCAGGTTGCTCTAGTTTTCAAACAAATGGTTTTTAAAATAGATTACGGTCCACGTATCAAATTTCTCATTAAGAGAAATTAAATATGAAAAGTGTTTATGTTGTTAAACTTGTGCTAGAATTATTGCTTAATTCGTACTAGTTTTGTTAGTTAAATGCACTCCGTATACTAGCTTGAAGAAAATGAATATTTACACAAAAACTGTGTTTTGGCTTACTGGTGGCGGTCCTTTATCTCTGGGCGGTCCTTTATCACTAAGGGACCGTCGGGTATTTAAGGGACCTCCACCAGAATAGTGTTAACTTTGAAAATTCATATAAAATCAACCGAAAGTCCGTAGGAGTCGTGCCACCCGCCATTTTAAAGGTAATTGAATTTACTTTCATTTAAAAATACTTTCAAGGATTGATTTCAAACTTATTTAAGTCGTTAATGCAAGATACTACATAGTAGTCAAAACCTTTTATTACGTTTTAACATAAAACTTGCATTCTACTATTACTTTCAAGTCAGACACTTCTAGTAAATGAATCTTTGAAAAATGAAGTCTTCATCTTTTCAAAATATCAATCTCAACTAATTTTTTTTAAATAGGGGGGAAACTATTTTGTTTTATAACAAAATCGAGCTACGTATACATTTTTGTATCTAACATACAAAATGATTACGAATATCTTTGTGTGTGCTATGCTAAATGATTATGTGTTTTTGATTGCTTGCTTATGATATAATGCTTTATTAAATCGCTTAGATAAGTAGACTAAGTTGATTAATCATGTTTGTAAAAAACAATTGTCTTACATAATTATCTCTATAATATGACACCTTGAAGTATTTAACACTTAATCAAATCTTTAACATGATTTTTAAAACATTACATGCACTTATCTTGAATGACCATGGGTTGTCTAAACAAGATAAAGGTTTATAATAATACATTAGTATTTAAGTAAAAGAAAATGTATTTTTTTGAACCTTGCATATTTGATCACACACTAATTGTTTCAAACATGTAGTTATACAATTAATATTACATAAATTGTGTATTGTATAAAAATGGTTAGGATAATTATTTTTATACTTATGAAAAGCTATGCATATTATACGTAATACAAAATAGTTTTTCACACACAAAAATAAATGACAATTTTGAATTAGTAAGTTAACGTGTCATTATAATTAACCTCACACATATAACTAGTATAAAAGTTAATGGAGCACATTCCATAAATCTTACTTATTTTCCTTATTAAAAAGAGTGGTTGTGAGGGTCAAGAAAGATTTCGAGCTTGTATCGATTCATTATTCAAATTATGATTGATATAATTATCGAATCTTATTGACAAAATTTTGAGTGTGGACATGAAATTGGATTCATTATTTGTCTAGCTTCAAGATATAACAAAACATATCATCTTGGACCTACATACTCAATCACAGTCGATTGGTATGAAAATAATGACGTCTTTCTCAAGACGAAAAGAATATGCATCGGATCATAACTCAAACTTGTGTTGATGATGTCATATATTGAGTCTTCTTGTCCAAAGGTTGTGTTCCAAACATTAAACTAATATGTTTTAAAGATGCTTAAAATGCACAACGAAGTAGGATTGACGACTTGGATGTTTCATCCGAAATATACAAGCAATTTACATTGCAACGCAATTTGTAAATGTGTCATTTCCAAAAAAAATCAAACACGAGCAAGTATACAACATATGTAGCCTTTGCTCATGAACGAGTCAAGACTCAAAATCACATGTCAAGTAAAAATATCACATATAATACATTATCAATCTTCAAGAAGATAACATGTATCTCAAAAGGATAATTTATACAACGTGTGTCACTACATAAACAAGTAAAATTTGTAAATCACATTATAACTAAAATACTTGTTCTCATTAGTAACTCATAAGAGTGAAAAGGTCATTATCTTAAATAAGCATGTTTGTCAAATGATACAGTATGTTTTCTCTCAATAATACAAAGTAAAAGATTACAAGATCTATCAAGGCAAGTAACCTTTATTAGACTCTCTTTCTCAAGATTCACTATGGAGTATTCTTGAAACCAAAACATGTTAAAATATCAACTCAACAAAAAAAGATGTCATCTATAAGGTTATGTAATACACCTTCGAAACCAAACAACCTATAAATCTCAAACACGTGATTTAAATACCGCACTGCCTTTGTTAGGATATTGTGTAAGACATGTCGTTTTCATTAACCAACTTTTAATATATTTGAGTTATATTAGGATATGTTCTAGCGGAATTGGCCAATATCATCTTTGGAAAACCTCGATGGGAAAGTATAGGAATTCCTATTCTTTTAATATGAGAATGGCTACTGGAGAACCTATTGCAATAGAAACTCAATTTGACCTAACGCTTGAATTGCTTCTAGAGAGAAGTTGGGTTTGTGGTAAACCCGTAAAAATGGTCGTGTTTAGCCGTAATTGAGCACCGCTAGTAATAGTCTCATATCCATTCTCTAAATTGAAAAATTTCCATTCCTATATTTGATAAAAGAGGTATTACATCGATGATCTTTGTCTCCCGCTAGTAGTGAACTTTATACAAGTAGTAATTAGGATTCTTCTTGACAAACCTGGATTACTTGCATACATGTGTTTAATATGTGTAAACAATAACTTGCTCTTGTATAATATGATTAAATGTCTTCATGCCTCCTTAAATGCTAAATGCCTACTTGCGTAATTATTGAATGCATGTTCATTAGAAAGGTCTTGGTTTGAATTAGTTTTTCTAATGCTATATTCTTGATATATGTCCACGATACATGATCTTATGTGCTATATGTCAACATGTATTACTTAATGCTTCTCTTTATAGTAATCCTGTTTTGTATGCATCTCTTTACATAGCTTACATGTTATTTGTGCACCTAAACTATGTTGGACTAGGTATGCCTTTGATGATACCTCCTAGATGTCACATAGTCTTACATGCTAATATCCTTGATTGTTATGTGATGCATGTTTAAATGACTTATATGCTTAAATCTTTGATTCTTAGGTAACTAGGCTTATTCCTCCTAACACTAGATCATAATCTTCCTTTAAGGTGTCTAGTGTCACAATCCCGCCTTATTACCTAAACCATTCCTTAATCATTTGATTACTCCTAATCTGGGAAAAACAGAAAACTGGAGAGACTCTGCACCTTACTGACGGCGGTCCCTTAGTGCATTGGCGGTCCCTTATCTTTAAAGGACCGTCCAGTGATTTAAAGGACCGTCCCCAGTAATGGTGTCACGAACTGGTTCACTGCTTTTTCCTCTTCTGCAATACTTTGAACCATCCTACACCATGCCTTGTCAAAAACTCACAAAGAAGCATCTTCCTCATAACCTCTCATCACTCAAACCTCAAACCACCAATGTGAAATGAAAAACCGAGTTATCCTTTGTTCTACAAATATCGAGTCATCCACCATTTCCATGTCCTCAAAGAAATCAAGAGTCATCTTCACAAGAAGATTCCACCATGTAACCAAACAAGTGTGTCATCCCCACTACAACCTAACCCATTAAGGTCAAACCAAATTTCATGATATATAAACCTATGTTCACCCTTGTGTCGCTCCTTGAAACAAGGGCAATCGACATATCCATGTGAATTTCATTATGAAATGTGTCTCTTCCACTTTCTAGCAAGTGAAGAACACAAAGAGGATATCCAAGCTTCAAGTGTTGTCAAGTCATCACCACCTCATTTCACATATCCACCTTCGGTCTTCAACCAACAAAACACCTTAAAATTCCATGATTCCAAATCATCCATTTATGATTACCCAAACTCACAAAATGTCTCCTAACCTCAATCATCAAGATTACTCATTGTCACCAACATATCCACCTCCAATGATAAATCCTAATCTCTTAGATCCTCGTATACCCAACAAAACTAGGAAACTTGTATTCCGTCGATCTCATCGACGATGCCCTTTTAAGGATGCTTGTATACCGTTGAATTCCTTCCTCACTCATTGTAAGTGCAAACATTCATCTCACTATCTCCCCACACACATCTTCAACATAAGCCACAATTGAACCACCAACTTCACACCATCCTTGCCAAACTTTGGCTCATAACATCCTTTCCCACTTATCCACTATTAGAGAGTCATCTTCATCCCTATCTAGGAGCATATCATCCTCATCCCATATCACCTAGACACTAGACACATATCTTGGAAGAAGTTAGAAAATGGTGTGTTAATCAACTATTATATGTATAGTTTCAATCCCTTTCATGCCATGCTTTAGAATAATCATATTTAAGTCGTGCATGTCTTGCTATATATATCATCATTATTATGTGTACTTGTCTACTAACTTTGTTTTGTAGCATTACTTCATTGCTCGATTCTTTGGTAGCAAAAACTAGTTTTGAGCATACACCAGGGGGGAGCATTTGCAAGTGTCGAACTCGGATGCAAATGGTCAACGCATCTACATACTTTGTTGCTTGAAACTAACCCTTGATGTAGGTTAACAAGGATGCAATGAGCTAGGGGGAGCTCATGGATATGCTAAAGTCAATAAGGATGCAATGAGCTAGGGGGAGCTCGGAAGTAGTTGGGTACATGGTTCGGAGTTCATTAAACCATGATGGTAGGAGCAAGGCTTCACTAGGATGACACACACTCAATTCTTTTAATGATGGGGGTTGGGATAGTCTAATACATTCGTGATCATCTTTCATTCCAAATGCTCAAGTTTCTTCTCGGGAGATCTTATCAAGTCTACCTCAACATTGGCGAAACCTTTTTGCTTCGACAAAAGGAGGAGAGAGGAAGTGTAAACTAGTAACTTCTACACTTTACTATGAGTTACGGTTTACATATTTGTCATTATCAAAAAGGGGGGGATTGTTAGTGCAAACGTTACTACATTTAATCTATACAATGTCTTCATGTTTTAATGGTGACAAACGGGTAACGTGTAATACATAACGTAAAGTGCACAAGTTACTCGTTCACACATCAACGTCTCTCGACATCACTTCAAGTATGTACAAACACACCATACCAACTTTCTTATGTGATCAAAGAAAATATTTTTTTCCTTAAACCTAACATTTTTATAAATGTGACAAAACATTTTTACAAAAATAAATTAGACAAATTATTTTTGTATTTATAAAGAAATATTTTAATAAGAAAAATAAATTTGAAATTTGAATTTCAAATGTCCAAACGGCCTTATTTCCCGCCCAATCAGATAAAATTTCACCAGGTAACATTTAACCACAAAAGGACAAAAACTGTCAGGACGGTCCCTTAAATATAAGGGACCGTGGGACCGTCCAAACTTTAAGGGACCGTTCCTCACATCTCGAGCAGTCTATAAATACTGACCCATTTTCACCAGAAAAACCGATCCTCTTTGCACAAAAATTTCCTGGTCTTTTCTTTTTCATCTTTGATCACTATAACTCTTTGGTATGTGTTTATAAGTGATCATGTCATCCAGTACATCATGTGCAAGAGAAGAACACTTGAAGTCGTCAAGAATCAAAGTGTTATTGAGTCCACACACCAACGTAACTAGTATTATGTTTTTTCTTTTTCCTCTGCCTCATAGGTAAGAGAAGAACTCTCGACATAGATGAAGATTTGAGATGTTATAGGTGTCCACACACAAACGTAACAAGTGTTATGGTTATAGGTCTTGTAAATCTTGTAATGTTTCTGACTTGTATGTGAGTCGAGGATGGGGTTATATGTGTGAACTTGGATGTTGATGTAGATCCAAGAAGTCTTGTAACTAGAATAGGTCATGTAATTGTTGTATGGTGTGTGATGTCCTAGTTAGTAAGTTAGGACTTAGTTGAGTCGGTGTGTGAAGGCTTAGATCGGGTGATGATCTAAGTGTGTCTCGTGTGAAGACTTGGATTGGGTGAAGATCCAAGTGTATCTTAGTGTGAAGGCTTGAGTCGGGTGAAGATTCAGGTGAACGGGAGTGCTCGTTCGTGTGAAGGCTTAGATCGTGTGTCGCTCTAAGTGGGACAAGAGTGCTTGTTCGTGTGGCCACGTGGGCCTTGGTGTAGATTGGTTCTAGCTAGGATTAAAACTCGACATTCCGCTTAGTGTCGGTAAACTTGGTGAAAGCATGTGTAAGGTTTGTTCCGCCATAAAGGAGCGTGTTGATTAGTGAAGTAACTCTCGAGTGTGGTGCTCGGGGAGTGGAGTAGGACGAAGAGGTGCTTCGTGCTAAACCACTATAAATCATCGTGTCCGGTTTGCGTTTTCTCTTCCTTGCTCTTTACTTTTTATACTTGAATTACATTTATGTTTGTGTGGCTTGGTGTGTATGTGCTTGTGATATCAACTTGTTAACTTCGAAACGCAAAACATAAGAAAACTCAATCAGACGTAATGGACATGTCCACAGGTGGCGGTCCTTTATATAGGGACGGTCCCATAATATTTAAGGGACCGCCGGTGTATATTAGGGACCGTCTACAGTGTGATCATAATTAACTAGAAACGTTTAAACCTCGTGTCATGCTTATGTGATTGCTTGTTATGAGTGACATAACAACTATTCATATTTGGTCACGCTTGATCGGAAATTTGATACGAAACATTTTAAGTTTTAAAGAGGAACGTATTCACCCCCCCCCTCTACGTTTCTACAGAAGTGTTATAGTAAAAATGTTAACGGAAATGTGGAATGGTTATGGTAAATAATGGTAAGGATGGTGTAATCCGTTCATGTGACATATAGTCCTTGACGGAAAAGTTATAGCGGAATGAGTTATAATGTCGTGTAATAGTCACAGAAATGGTTAAATGGTATAATTTAATAGTAATAATGATGTCCCGGATGGCATAATGACTAAGTAGAAACGTATGATTAGAAAAGTAAGCGTGAATTAGAATGTGTCAAGGGCATGAAGCGTGTTATAGTGTGATGAGAATTGCAAGATAACTAAGATTGTTGCAACTAAATGGACAAAGAATTGGAAGTGTTAAGAACGAGGTGTGTCATGAGATTAAGTTTTGGTTGGCAATAGACGAGAGATTTCGGGGACGAAATCTAAATAAGGGGGTAGAATTGTAACACCCGTTTCACGGATACAAATAGGCCCTACCTTAGATGAAATTGACAAAGGTTTAACGTAATTGGCTAGTCAAACCCAAGGGTCAAAGTAATGGTTAAAGAACGTGCAACATAGACATATAAGATATGTTGGGTCATAATGTAACGATGAGGGACTTAAAGGACTAAAGTTGTAATGTAATCAATGTGTCATAAATTTATAGGTGGCCAAAGTAGAAAGAAAGAGAGTTAATGGGCTAATGTTGTAAAGTGTTGAATGTGTTATAAGATTAAGTGTGGCAAAAATGAGAGAAAAGGGACTTAAGGGACTAAAGTTGCCAACTAGGCAAACTTACATACTAACTAGTATATCCTAGAGAATTCTACACAATTCTTCATAAGTGTAGAGAGTGTTTGTGAGTCCGGTTATAAGAAAAGAGAGGGAAAAGAGAAAAGAAGAATGGAGCTTGGATGACGGAGTGATGAAGGAGATGAGTTCCTTGTTAAGGATTAAGGCATAGCAATGATCTCAAGTAAGTAATCTTCCTATCTTGATGTTAATGAGGTTAAGGTTTATGATTAAAGTGGGTTTTTATAATATGATCAAGGTATGATCATATGATGATGTGGAAAGGAAGATGAGTACGTTTGATGGGTTATATAAACCCTTGATTATGCTATTGATGTATTATGTTAATAGGTTTTGATTTTAGAGTAAAGGATGATGATGAAGGATGATGATGATGGAGGATGGTGATGAGGAAGAGATGATGCTTATTTCCTTGTTAGACTTAGCTTGGACTCAAGGTAAGTAAACCGGCTATAAGATGATGTTATGATGATTTCTATGCATTATGTGTTTATGTGTTTTATATGTTAAGGTTAATGAATGGTTTGTGTGATGATATTATGTGAAAGTAAGAGTAAGGCTAGTTGATGTATTAGACAAAGTTGGATTAAAAAAGGGATGTTGATGTTTAAGTGTTAAGGTACGTGTTAAGGTTTTAATGTTATAAAGGATTAAAGGTTATGATGCGTAATGTGTGAATGAATTGTAATGTTATGTTATATCCGTTTTACTTACTAAGCATTGTGCTTACGGTTTAATGTGTCAATGTTTTGTAGGTTATGGTATTAATATGATGGCTTGGATAAGGATTAAGGTTGGATATGTGAAATGTAGAAGGTTTTGGGTAAGAAAGTAGAGCTAGGTAGAAATACCGAGCTCAAGTCAAGGTTGTAACTCCGAACATCTTCTAATGATTTGTAAAGTAAAGTCAAGTGTTAAAATGTATGATAACGTCGTCATAACGATTTGGTGGTCTAATTGTGTGTTAATGTATGTTTATGTGTTTATGGGTAAAGTTTGAAGGGTGTTTGGAATAAGTGTAACTATACCCATTTTGGGTTGCAAACAGGTCAAATGGTTATGGAAATGATCTAATATGTTAAGTTAATGATTTCTAGAAAGTTTCCTTAATCGTCGAGTCTCGGAAGTTGGTTTTTCGGAATTAGAGCTATTACAGTTTTCTTTGTAAAACTCTATAGAAGGCATATGGCCATATGAAATTTCAACATATGGGCATATGGCTGCCTCAGAGATTTTGTATAACGGTATATGACCAACATATGGCCATATGGTATTTTCAGCATATGGCCACATAGTTGCTTCAGAAAGTTTGGAAAGCGCATATGAGCTGAATATGGCCATATGATATTCTAGCATATGGCCATATGCTTGTGTCATAGTGATGCGCGTGATGTGTCGTTGCGGTTTAGCGGTGTGAATGCCTATTCAAGTTTTACATTTATATTTAGCTGACTTATCAATAACACACACACTTAACGAGCAGTGTACACGGTCAGTTTGTATATAATAGTAAGCAGAGTATCGATCACTAAGAGTTGAACGTATTATCTAGTTATCCTAATCAGTATTTTAATATCTAAGTTAGCTTCACAGTCTAATCTAACGAAAGGGGTTCAGCCTGAGAGACTGGCACAGTTTGGTTATTTTAATTAAACAGTAAATACTAATGAGAACAAATCAGCGAATAGCATACACGTACACAGATAGATAATAGAGACAATAAGAAGACCTGTCCTGATAATTAAGCAGCTTGTCACTCGTTTTATTGCTAGTTTTACATGAATTGTATATAATTAAGCCCGTACTCGTTGGTTTCATTATATCGGCGAGTAAACCCTTAATGAATACTTATGAATATCCTACTTATCCAAAGACATCGGATTAAATAGGCGAGGAAGGGGTATGGCAGCCCAAGCAGTGCTCAGCTAGTCACAGAGGTAATCAATGCATTAATATAAGTTCACCAAAGACATCAAACATATAAACTTTAATTGATGGGAAAGTAATTTTAAGGCGGGCATTTGATTTTGCGTACTCACAAACTACCAGCCATCAATCCTGATGAATTAAAGCTTACTATTACAATAAAACAAAACTACTTAATGAATTGAATACATGTAGGACCTTCTTACAGCTCTAAGATCTTCGTTTGGGGTGTGTCTTGTGTTGCTTGTTTGTCTGAATTCGCCTCCTTAGGGTTATGGTGCACACAAAATTCGTCTAGGTCTTGGGGTATTTATAGTTTATGTCCGAGGGTTCGATGCGGCGTATGTAATGAGCAGATGCGGCGTATTGACTTAACTTCGCGTAGGGTCCAAGCTTATTATATTCTGGAATATTCGTACACCGCCATTAGATGCGGCGTAACTTGAATCTTTATACGGCGCATGTCCTTCAGTTGTCTTGGATTGTTTCTGGTGAAGTCTTGATAGTGATACGCCGTATGTCAATTGTGTGATGTGGCGTATCTGTAGTAGAACGAGCTTGATCTTCTTCTTTGACCAAAGTTTCATATGCGGCCCATGGTAGAATTCCGTGCGGCGCATTCTTCAAAGTCATGCAATGGTCTTCGAATTCATCTAAGTATGATATTGCGGCGTATCTGTTGAGTTAGATACGGCGCATCTTCTGGGTTTCAGTAGACTTTTGACATCTTGCTCATTTTGCTCCGTAATTAGTCCAAAATCGCCAACTTTCACCTTTTACCTGTTTTTACCTGAGAATCACTAAAGTAAACATTAAAGCACCGATTCTCATACATAATAAAGTAAAACAAGTTAAATAAATAGGATAAATGATGATAATAAAATGTACTTATTTGAGTTCATCAAATATCCCCCCACTTGAACTTTACTTGTCCCCAAGTAAACCTTAGATTTAATCTTATGAAAATGTATCCTAAAAGGTATTAGGATTTGTTTTTAATAGTTAAGCACGTATTCGTTTTATCATAATCACACAACCAACCACTTAACGAAGTAGAAACAAAATAATTTTTCAATATAAAACAATTCTAAATCGTTTAGTTGCTAGTTATGACGAATATTCTATCATAAGCTTGACAAGTATACGCATCTCCCCCACTAAAGCCAATGAGTAGTAAGTCTAAAGCGGTAAAATGGGTTAGTTGGTTAAGGGTTGATCATCCTTTTTAATCTCTATCGATCTCATATTCCAGAAATGGCGACAAAATCACGAATACATGATCGAATCCACGACCACGGTACTCGCAATTGCTCAATTCCTTAACTCGAATAGGCTAAAGATAGAACCAAGTAATCTTCACCAATAATATTATATCAAAAAGGGCGACAAAATCATAAATACATAGCCGAATCCACGATTACGATACTTAAGATTGCTCATATCCCTAATCTCAATAAATCAAATGTTCGAATGAAGAATGATATAGGGTATGGATAATGTTTGGGATATAAATTGGTGTAAAATAAAAATGAACAAAACAAATAGATTAAAATCCTAAGTGTGGTTAATTACTTTCCCAACCATCCCATGAATAAGAATAATATCATTGAATAACTCACGCTTTTGACTTATGTAACTCACGCTTTAGGTAGACACGAATTATACTCAATAAAATCTTAAACAAAGAATAACCTTAGTTGGCGTTCCTTTAACGGCCAACTCCCATTCAATCATAAATATAATATACAACAACAAATATTGGTGATATCTCCCACTTTACAAAACTTTACATAAACAAACTTCCAACTTTTTCTTCTTTCTTTTTCTTTTCGATTTATTCGATTTTTTTTTTTGACTGTGTAAAATTTCACAACTTTTTCTATCACGATTTTTCCGGATAATTTTTCCATACTTTTCATAACTTTCAGAAATTACTATAATAGTGAAAGTAGTAAACACATGAAAAATAAACTAAAAATATACAATATGTATTTTCACTCCAATTGCATTGTGCAATTTCCCGACCTAACCAAAGATAATGAATTACGCACGCGAACACAGGTAATGTAAGGAAACACACTTTGCCTAAAGTAACTAACCACGGATTTCAATCTACAGGGTAGGCTAAGGTGTAAAGGTGCAACGAAACATTTTAACAAAGGTGTAAGAAACGAAAGGAATGGCTCTGAGGGTTTTTCTAGGGGTATCTTACTCTAAAAATGAGAGTAACAAAAGGGTTTATACGAGGGTTAACTAACCGGTGTAGTTAGTTAATATCACATAACATATAAAGGCTTTTTGGGTGTAATCCTAGAATTTTACCAAGTTAGACAAGTCACTCCAATTATATCGATAATAATCATTATAGTGGTCTCGAATAGTATACAAGCCAAGTTCTAAAGTTTAAAAGTCACCAGCACACTAAAGTTTTTGATTTTAGGCAAAAATAATGTTATGTGTGCGGCTATGTAATTTAGACTTAAACAAAAACATGCTAAATTTTTTTAAATTTTGATATATTAAGTGCATTTTAAGCATATTTTGAAAAAGTTTGGACAAGTAAGTGTTCTAATTCTCCATCCCCCCACTTAAGTTAAACAACGTCCTCGTTGTTTGTTTTAAAGGTTTAAAAACTAGAAAATAAAAGAATTAGAACAGAAAAACTTCCCTGATATTTGCTTGGAATGATCCTCCATTATGCGTTTACGAGCAAAGATCAATTTTCTTGTGGATTAGAACGTTTAAGCTTCATGAATGATATTTCCACAAAAAGTGCAGGAATCTATAATACCGCCTAGACTTTAACACACCTGAGTTAAGAAGGTTCAAACTATCATTATACATTAGTAGTTAGTGAAAATAAAACTTAAAAATTAAAATTGTAAATCATCAGGTCAGTCGATACGCCGCATCCTATGGAAGAAGATGCGCCGTATCGAGCCTGGAATTAATACGAATCAGAATAAAAGATGTGTCGTATCCTTAAACAGGGATGCGCCGCATTAAATAAACTGACAGAATGTTTTAAAGTTGTAAAATAAAAATGCAGAAAAATAAAATAAGATATGACCAGTGCAGATGATACGCCGCATTCCATGGTGGAGATGCGCCGCATCTTCTTCAGGTCTGACAGACTCGACACAAAACAGAAAATAAAAAGTTCCGGGTTGTCTCCCGGTCAGCACTTGTCTTTATTCCAGAGTCTTCAAGTTAGACTCACGTTCAGCTCCTTAATCCAATATGTCGGGTTCGAACTCCACCACCTCGTTCTCCGTTTCGTCAATTTGATTATCATAGTATTTTTTTCACTCTTTGCACGTTTACCTTGAATAGATAACCATTTTTATTACATATTTCTACAGTTCCATACGAATATACCTTTTTAACAACATATGGACCCGTCCATCTTGATTTAANAGTCTTCAAGTTAGACTCACGTTCAGCTCCTTAATCCAATATGTCGGGTTCGAACTCCACCACCTCGTTCTCCGTTTCGTCAATTTGATTATCATAGTATTTTTTTCACTCTTTGCACGTTTACCTTGAATAGATAACCATTTTTATTACATATTTCTACAGTTCCATACGAATATACCTTTTTAACAACATATGGACCCGTCCATCTTGATTTAAGTTTTCCCGGATACATCTTAAGTCGAGAATTGAATAACAACACTTTTCCTTATGCTATAACTTCGGATTAAATGGCATAAAGGTAATGGGTTACTCCTACAGCACGTCCTTGTACAATGCTTAAGGCTCTCGGCTGGGTAGCAGGAGCAACTTTTAATTTATTATGAGCCCAAACGATGGATTCAATAAGTTCTTGCCAATAACCACGTCCACTGATACCCGGTTAGCCCCTCGCTTTATGGCAGCCGAAGAGTAGCAGGCATTGGCTCTTTGCTATAGTCCATTTGTGGTATGGTATAAAGTCTAATCCTTCTTGTCTGGTAAACAAGCAAAGGGATCAAGGAAGGGAAACTTTCTTTCCTCGTAGCAATTCTGAATCTAACACTAGGGAGAATGAAGAGGATATGCAGTGCTTAGTGAATAAGATATTAAGCGGAAATAAGGCATTGCAGATATATATANGCAGGTTGATAATTAGAGAGAAATTAGATGGAGAGATTAATGAAATCTAAAGCTTGTTTAGCAAGGTTTTGACTTAGAGATTAAGCAAAGCTCAACAATATGTCATATATATATATATATATAAGAGCAACTGGAATAACCGTTTTATAGTGGATCATAATCTCATTGTTTAGTGAGTAATGATTTATTCCATGGTTAAGAACAAATATTGTTTTAAGCTTACAAAATTGAGATTATGATTTGGACATGATGTATTACATAGATTATTGTCTGAAGAATTTTTACGGAAATCACAACTTTCGTTGTGGATTTCGACGTTTTTACATTTAGGTAATTTATAAGAAAAGAGGTTCATATCAACGTTTAGCACATAAATTTCACTTTTTAGTAAACCGTTTGTTAAAAATTTTATTCTCAGACACGAATATGTAATAATCAGTTTTAAATAATTCATTTTTGTTGTTAAAAATTCGGGAGAGGTTTTGAAGAGAACTCTCCTTAAGTTTAAGTGCATCACCATAAAGGATAGCTGGAATTCCAATTCAAGAGAATTTGAGATACTCAAGGTTACCTTCATTGAGTTCTCTTACCTTTACCGTTTATTGCAAATTTTCTGTTATCGTAGACTTGATCACTTCATCTATGATTCTCTAGTTAGGTTCAAAACGTAATCTTCATGGCGATGCTAAAGTCATCTTTATCCTGAAAGTAAACTAACTTGTGCACGAGAGTAGTGAAACGATCAAAGTAGTTATCAAAAATCAATTATATTTATAAAAAATAAATGCGCCGTATTAGCATAAGCTAATGCGCTGTATTTTCGTTACGTTTCTAAATACAAGATTTTTGATTAAGTAGATGCGCCGTATCGATAAAATCGATGCGTCGCTTCTGTTTAATAATTCGAAAACTGTTTCTAATTTAAATATCAAATACATCGTATCCATGGCGTTATGGTTTCGAAAAATTCTTTATNTCAAAGTAGTTATCAAAAATCAATTATATTTATAAAAAATAAATGCGCCGTATTAGCATAAGCTAATGCGCTGTATTTTCGTTACGTTTCTAAATACAAGATTTTTGATTAAGTAGATGCGCCGTATCGATAAAATCGATGCGTCGCTTCTGTTTAATAATTCGAAAACTGTTTCTAATTTAAATATCAAATACATCGTATCCATGGCGTTATGGTTTCGAAAAATTCTTTATAAAAAACAGAATACGCCGTATCTTGGGGAAAGATGCGTCGTACTCGAGTTATTAAACGCGTTGTATTTTTATAAAATTAAAACGCAATACGCCGCATCCGAGAAAAAGATGCGCCGTATCGTTTGTATCAGCACAATACAATGACAGCAGTTAGTACAAAGGAAAGAAAAAATAAAAATAAAATAAAAATTACAAAAAATAAAACACACAAAAACAGTAAATATGCAAATTATACAATGAATGAAATCTATCTAATATACAACAAATTAGGGGTTAGTGTCTAAAAACCTAATAAAAAGAAAAACTAATTAAAATACTAATAAATTTAATAGATAATAACAATTCACTCCCCGGCAGCGGCGCCAAAAACTTGATGCGCGTGATGTGTCGTTGCGGTTTAGCAGTGTTAATGCCTATTCAAGTTTTACATTTATATTAAGTCGACTTATCAATAACACACACACTTAACGAGCAGTGTACCCGGTCAGTTTGTATATAATGATAAGCAGAGTGTCGATCACTAAGAGTGGAACGTATTATCTAGTTATCCTAATCAGTATTTTAATATCTAAGTTAACTTTACAATCTAATCTAACGAAAGGGGTTCAGCCTGAGAGACTGGCACAATTTGGTTATTTTAATTAAACAGTAAATACTAATGAGAACAAATCAGCGAATAGCATACACGTACACAGATAGATAATAGAGACAATAAGAAAACCTGTCCTGATAATTAAGCAGCTTGTCACTTGTTTTATTGCTAGTTTTATATGAAGTATATATAATTAAGCCCGTACTCGTTGGTTTCATTATATCGGCGAGTAAACCCTTAATGATTACTTATGAATATCCTACTTATCCAAAGACATCGGATTAAATAGGCGAGGAAGGGGTATCGCAGCCCAAGCAGTGCTCAGCTAGACACAGAGGTAATCAATGCACTAATATAAGTTCACCAAAGACATCAAACATATAAACTTTAATTGATGGGAAAGCAATTTTAAGGCGGGCATTTGATTTTGCGTACTCATAAACTACCGGCCATCAATCCTGATGAATTAAAGATTACTATTACAATAAAACAAAACTACTTAATGAATTGAATACATGCAGGACCTTCTTACAGCTCTAAGATCTTCGTTTGTGGTGTGTCTTGTGTTGCTTGTTCGTCTGAATTCACCTCCTTAGGTTTATGGTGCACACAAAATTTGTCTAGGTCTTGGGGTATTTATAGTTTCTGTTTGAGGGTTCGATGCGACGCATGTAATGAGCAGATGCGGCGCATTGACTTAACTTCGCGTGGGGTCCAAGCTTATTATATTCTGGAATATTCGTACACCGCCATTAGATGCGGCGTAACTTGAATCTTTATGCGGCGCATGTCCTTTAGTTGTCTTGAATTGTTTCTGGTGAAGTCTTGATAGTGATACGCCGTATGTCAATTGTGCGATGCGGCGTATCTGGAGTAGAACGAGCTTGATCTTCTTCTTTGACCAAAGTTTCATATGCGGCGCATTCTTCAAAGTCAGGCAATGGTCTTCGAATTCATTTAAGTATGATACTGTGGCGTATCTGTTGAGTTAGATACGGCGCATCTTCTGAGTTTCAGTATACTTTTGACATCTTACTCATTTTGCTCCGTAATTAGTCCAAAATCGCCAAGTTTCACCTTTTACCTGAGAATCACTAAAGTAAACATTAAAGCACCGATTCTCATATATAATAGAGTAAAACAAGTTAAATAAATAGGATAAATGATGATAATAAAATGTATTTATTTGAGTTCATCACATAGTATAAATGAGATTTTTTCTAGTTTTTGTCAAATTTCCAAATTTTATATCTTTTGATTTGTAAGTCGTCACGGGTCGTGCCACCCGTCGTTTTAAGGAAAATGAAGTCCAGTTTCATTTAAAAATGGTTCCAAGGTCTATACATTAGCAGATTTTAGTCAATGGTCAACGGAAAAATGGATTGAACATTAAAGACAAGTCGTTTCCACTCAAAAAAATTTAAATTCCGGTCAAACCGGGCACGAGGTGTAACATACAGTTAGCGTGAATGCCTTTAATATTGCAAATGGCAAAGTTATGTTTCAGAATAGAATGAAAAAATCTCGAGTTTTCGTCTCCCTCAACCGCCCATTTAAACCTGCACTTTTGCTTAAGATCTTCTCTCTTAATTTGATCAAGATAATTCAAGTCCATCAACTTCTCTTCACGCTTGTCAATATCAAACTGGTTAATCTGCGCATTTTCAGCCTTTATGTCCCAATCAACCAGATAATTTAACAGATCTTCCTTAAACTTAGTCTGGTCCATAGCCCTCTGAATAGACCAACTGCTAATGGCAGACCTTAGGATTTTAAGATTGTCTTTTACCCTAAGGTTAAGGGAGGGGGAGTTAGGATTTGAATCCCAAGAGTTTGAAATTACTCCCACAAGCTCAACATCTCCGATCCATTTATCAAAAAATTTAAATGGCTTAGGTCCGAAATCTGGAAGACCGACACTTAAAAGAATAGGGCAATGGTCCAAATAAGAGCGACAAAGAATCGAGACGGACGCATCACGCCAAAAATCAAGGAATTTATGGGACACCAAAAATCGATCTAGTTTACTCACCTTAGTGCCATTCTTGTCGAACCTAGTGAAACGTCTTCCATTAAGAGGAAAGTCAAAAAAGCCTACCCATGATATGAAGTCATTGAACGCGTTAGCTACACCTTCATCAAAAACACAACCATCCCTTTCATCACTAGATCTAACCGCATTGAAATCTCCAAAGATGATCCAAACCCCAGCATTAGCTTTAACAAGGTACTCACTGGCCTCCCATAAAAGACCTTTTGCGAATTGGATTGAGGGCATAGACATTAAGTAACCCAACGTTACATGAGATACCAGTCCACTTCCCGACAACCGCAAGAAAATTTTGATCTAAAAACGGTTGTTCTACAGAGAAAATATTCGAATTCCACATAGTAAGAATCCCACCCGAGGCACCTACTGCGTTGCTAAAAGCAAAATCAGTGCTTGAGTGAGGCCATAGGGATTTAACAGACCAAGTATCAATGGTATCCATTTTAGTTTCTTGAATGCCCAAAAAGATAGGAGACTCTTTTTCAATCAAGCTTTTGACCCAAAATGTTTTGTTATCCGCACCTAGACCATTACAATTAACAAAAATGCCTTTCATTGGAAAATAGACAAACACCTGATAGAAGATATCGAGCAAAATCAGGACGATCTTGAATCTAACCCCTTGTCCTATGTACTAAAAGAGAACCCAATAAGCTCTCCAATTTTTCTCATAGCTCTTGTATCATCGTTCTTATCATCATTTAATCCTTGGGATGTAAATGACTATGAAAACGAGTTTCCCCCAACAACCAATTTTTTCTTCTTTGATTTTGGTCTCTTTATCTTGCTTCCACCGGTGGGAATGCCGTTTGCATTATCAGAGATATGCAGGAAGCTGGAGATAAGCTATCAAGCTCATTGTCATCCTGGTTGGCATTATTGTTTTGACCTATTGTTATGTTAAGGTCAGGGACATTCACCTCAGGCTTCTTTATAATATTAGGCCCATTTTCGTCTTTATTTTCCCCAGGCCTACAAAAAGCCATAGAGGGGGTGCCATTGTCTGGATAAGGCCCAAAAGGAAATGGGGGAGGCCTAAAAGAGTCTAGGATAACTTGAGAATCTTTAGAATCCTCGTTTACACCCAAAGAATCGCCACTTCCCAAGGAGAGAGAAAAATCCCCATTCTTGACTTTATCATTCTCGAAACTGCCAGAGCACGTGGCTCGCGAATTAACCATAGGGGAATGAAAAGTCCTCGTCTTTACATGTTCCTCATTTGAGAAACGACTCTCGTCGGAATGAATATCGTCGCTGGAGTTAAGCAAAGACTAGCCAACAAATTCATCCTCAAAGGGAGACTCTTCCTCACTTTCTGATGCGAAAAAACCATGATGCTTGGAGTCCATGTTAAAGTCCTTGAATTCCGTCTCTTTCGAACTTGAGGGAATTAGAAATCCAGCATTGAACCTTTCTTCAATCATCCTTATCTTGTTTGTTTTACCATTCAATGTGACCTCAACGAAACCATATACTTCATTCATACATGGCCTGAGTTTCAGAATCTTCGGGTGCGTTTAGTTGGAGAGAAATACTCCATTTTTCTAGGAAATTTTTCATTTGAAAATGGAAAAACTGAAAACCCGTTTAGTCGCATTTTTTTCCAACAACTTTCAAAAATAGTGAAATTCTCATTTTCTAAATTTTAACTAAAAAATTTAAAAGCCCATTCTACCCTTCCCACTTTTTTCTTTCTCATTTATTTCTCAATAAAAAGAGACGGGATATGTTCAACATAAAACATACGTCATTCTAACCCTGATCTCTCGTGTCATCTTCTACCGTGCACCGTCGCCGCCACTGCCCGCCGTTATAACTCCAATTTTCATTTTTTTAAAAGAAAACTATTACTCCAACTAAACGGTTTTTCAAAATTCTCAACTCTTTCCTAGAGAATAAAAATGATTCTCTTCCCAAGGAATTTAGAAATAGAAAAACAAGAAAAATTTTCTACAACTAAACAGCACCTTAATTGGTGAAAGAATTTTAGATTCAAAATCCAATCGGCCAATCCCCAAAATCCTCCCAAATTCTTTTGCCACTGCTTTGAGAACACTAATGTTTCGAGCCATAGGTGGAAGACCCTCCACGTTAATCCACGTTAGTCTACGAACCTGCTCTTCATTATCCTCCCATAGTTTGAGATTTTCGAACCACTGTTGTAACCATAGCATGTTATTATCTAGGCTCTTTGAGGCAGATTCCTTAGAGTCCTATTCAAATAAGAAAGATAGGCCTCCAATATATTTAGCCGAGCAATCTTCCAGTCCATTGTGCTTAAGTATGTCCCAAGCATTTTGGAGTACGTGAAATTTTTTTGCTTTTCCAGTCCAGCAACATCCAAGCCTTGATTTTAGGTATGGATCTTCATCAAGGTGAATGGGAACCATGGGAGGAGGGGAAAAGCTTTTGGAACCAAGNCCCCAGCTACCCTATGGTTTGATCGAAACCCATATTTGAGGGGCAGGAAGCCCGAAATAGGGACTCCTTTACCATCCACCTTTTTGAACTTCGCTCTATTGATCACTAGCTTCTCATCTCCAATCAGAATCCCTTTTAGTATGTTTTCAAATCTGTCGACGTCCCGTATAAAATCTCACAAATCCGAATCTTGTGTCCCTTTTCGTCTTCTTAAAAGCCACATAAACATCTACCACGTTGCCATACATACTAAACATTTTCCATAGCGCACATGTGTCCCAAGATTCTAGGAACTTGGTGAAGAAGAATGAAATCACTTTATCCTTCATAACTTTGTCGAAATCTGAAAACCTCCTTCTTCCATCTTGCTGGTTGTTGAAACGGTTACTCGCTTTGTAATGACCACCTGGTTGAAACTTATGTTGCTTCCTAGTTACTTTCTGCCATCCGTCTTCATTCTCCGACCTTTGTTTAACCTCATCCTTGTCCTTGCCCATAGGGAGAGAAAAAATGTTTGTTTTGAAATGATAAACTTTTTAATACACATAATTTCATGTTCTTTATCACCATAGTAGGTAGTGATATCTGCAAAGATTCTAATATGAAATCCAATATTTAGATTTTAAGAAGAAATTCATTATTTTTTTACTTGTTTGTTGAAAAATTAAATGTTTATAAGGGCATCTTGAATATTGGATATAGACAAGTGACTATTTATTCTTAAAAGGTCATTTAAAAGCTTTTTTCTAATAGATGTAAAACTTTGTTTCTTTTATAACCTGAGTTGTGAGGAAGAACTTTTCAAAGACCTTTTATAATAGAGGTAAAAATAAAACATCTTTCCGGAGCTTATTTTGAATTGTAAGAGTGTGTGGCCTCGCCACCTCCTCGTCACTTTGACGTGACTGGCTCGGTGGGGCTCGCCACCACACCGGCGTCGCTCGCCATTGCTCGCCAATTTGCATCTACTCGTCTACACGTCGAGCTAACTTATCTGACATTATGGATCCTTTTTTTCAATAACTATAATTTAATTTTCGAAATTGAAAAGTGGGTATAGTGAGTTTGGTTATGGAGATGAATGATATGTGGTTTAATTGGGTTTTGATTGGGTTATTGTGTGTTGTGTGTAGTGTGTACAGGCTGCAAGAAGAAGATGATTGATTTCTTTTTTTGGCTGGAATAGATCAATGGATGTGGGCTTGTTTTGTAAGTGAAAGTTTTTTTTTTTTTTTTTTTTTTTTTTTTTTTTTTTTAATTATTTGAATAAAATGAATTTAGTTTATTCGAAAATTTGAATAAAATAAATAAATTTGTAAGTGGTGAGCCCAAATGAGTAAGTTGTAATAAAGGAGATTATATAAAAAAAAGTTTGTTAAAGTGATGTGGCACCCCGTAAGCCTCAAATGAGGAGTTTTGGTGTGTCGCCACACCTAGAGCTCTAATAGGTAGAAGATGATTTCTAGAAAATAAATATTTATTGTTAGGTACTTTATATTTGGGAAGTGATATGTACATCACTAAAAGTGGTGTGCACACTACTAAATTACACTGATGATGCACACAGTACAACATCCAGATGCAGGATTAGTGGTGTGCATATCACTTTTAGTGGTGTACATATCACATCCCTTTATACTTTATATTTTGGATGCTCTAAATTATGACTTGTGAAATACGAAGTAGCAATTAATTTTTGTTTGTTTATGTACCACAATGTCAAATGAATACTTCGCGAACCAAATTATTGTTGAATTGACAGATAGTTGTTCTATTTGTCTAGAATATTGTGCGTAATTATTGAATCTGGCATTTTAACAAAAATAAAGTGATTAGCACACTTTAATTTTTTTATTGAGACATTTATGGTACAAGCAGTTAAAGCAGTTTATACTAAAAGTACAACTGCTTCTCAATCACCTTCTTTTTCGAAAACTTGCGAACCTAAAAAATCATTACAACGATGACACAGAAAGATTTAGAAGTATATAGTTTGGAAATGGGTATAAAGGGCGGCAGAGGAACACAACATGGTATATTCTTAGCAGTTAAAAGAGTAAATTACAAAGATGGTCCCTGTGGTTTGTGTTGACTTTCACTATTGATCCTTTGACTTTTTTTTTGCACTTACAGCCACCAACTCCGAAACCCTTAACACTCATAGTCCCTTGACCAAACGATGTTAAATTTGACTATTAAACACCCTTCATGTGACTTGCACATGAGGGTATTATTATCCTTTTGCCCTTTGTCACTCTCATATCCATTTATACCAAACCCAACTTGCAGTCATCTCATAAACTTAGGCCTTGTTTGGCTAAGCTTATTTAGTGGGCTTAGGCTTATTGGCTTATGGCTTATATAATCAAAGCTTATAAGCCCATGTTAGTGTTTGGTTTAGCCTATACTTTTGTTTGCCTCTAAACTTTTCAAGTTCCTCATCCGCCTATACGACATGAAAAAATCAGAATAAGAACGAAGCAATATTTGGATATTAATCACTATTATATCATGAAAAAAGAATATAAAGCATTACCTTTATTTTCTCATCCCACCATTCTGGAGATGCATCAATTATCTTTCTGATGGGATCCCACCCAATACCAGATTCAAGTCTCATTAAACGATCATATAGCTTCCAATCCTTCTTCATGCTTTCCCAATGGTTTTTTATTTGCTTGTATGTCAAATTTTTTCCTGTATTCTCCTTCAGCTTTTTTATCAAATTTTCATACCCAATCTTATTAAAGTGAGTACATGGTTTATTTCCAAGTCTTGCCTCATTCAAGCATAACTCAACAAATACCAAATGTGTTTTGTTATCCCAAAGGGGTGGATTTTTTTGCTTTCTTTTTCCTTCCGCTTGTAAGGACAATGTCATTACCATTTTTTATTTCATTACCATCGACGTTGGCCATGAGTGAACTACGAAGATCAAAATCTATACCGCCAACATACAAATATTTATTTTTAGCTTAAACAACAACAAAAAAACAGTAATTGTAGTCACAATTTATGCTGTGCAAAAACCATTGTTTTGATTTCATTGTTGTATTTCAACACAGACTGCCAACTATATTCAACCTTATTCCTACATACACTTGTTTCAACTAACAATCGAAAAATCGAATAGATCATACAAAAAATAAATAAAAACAAATTCATTTGTTTCAACTAAAAGTACATACATCGTCAACCAGCTATTCAACTAACAATCGAAAAAAAAATGTCCATCTGATCAAACAATCACTCAAAACTATTCTCAAGAACAAACATGAAAATTTATTGTTTATCTTATTTCTCAAACCACAAAACAAAAAAACATATATATAATAATGTTCACCAAGAAAACTAAAATCTTTTCATCAAATGTATATGACAAAAGATAGTAACTTTTTATATCTTTTATATCAATCGAGTAATAAAACAATGAGAAAATGATATAATTTAATGTGATAATTAATGGAGTTAAAGATTGAGTACCTGATGATCGATGGAAGCGTAGCAACAATTACAGGGGAATGGAGTAATAATGGAGAGTTTATTTGAGGTTAATGGAGAAGTAAATGGTATTGGTGCACAGGTATGGAGAGTTATGAGAGTTATTGATGTTTTTACTTGGGTAGTTATGAGAAGTTAATGAGGACAAAAGTGTAAATTGTATAGGGCCTTGTTTACATAAGCCGGATCATCACAAAAAAAAGCCCCGTTTTTGTGGCTTATCAAAGTAACCGTAAGTAAGCTCATAAGCCCGCGAAAATAAGCTTAGCCAAACACTTGGTTTGGGCTTATGAGCTTATATAAGCTAATAAGCTCATAAGCCCACTAAATAAGCTTAGCCAAACAACCCCTTATCCTCTAAAACAAAACACACGCATCATTATTCTACATCATAAACTTATCCTCTACAAACAATAATTCCATCCTTATATCTCCAAAAATCAAACACGACATCATTATTCTACATTGATTGGCCCAGAAACAGTCAACTAAAGTCAACCAAGGGTTTGGTCAACAAAAGTCAAGCCATTTAGGGCTCAATGCAATGATCCAAGGAGTATAGGAGTTCTTCCCGGGTCGTTATGTCCCGACGAGGTGTGAATGGTATTAAAACGGATTCGTGATCGAGTGATTATGAACAGGAAAAAGGTTTGATTGGTTGAATGATTACACTAAGGAAATACGAATGAAAATAACTAAAACAAGCTATATTAACAAGAACGTGAAAACAAAATAACTAGAAACGTATAAAACCTAAAAACGCGAAAGTTAAATTAAAAACAACGTAAACGTGCAAATTAAAAAGTAAAACGTGAGCAATAAAAGTCCTACGGATATGAAAATTACATTTTTACAAACCTAATGGTAAAAGAAAATTTTAGAAAAAAGAAAATTAATTATTTGACTTTTTAATTATTTATAATTAATTAATTACTAATTAAACTAGATTTAATTACTAAAAATACTAAAATAATTTTGAAAATTTCCAAACTTTTTCTACAAATACCTAATAATGACAGTGAACTAATAAAAATATGAAAATGCCCAAATGCTTATTAATAAGCAGTGCAATAAGCAAATAAGCCAAATAAGCTTAATAAACTAAAACTACTATATAAATAAAAAGTGCAAGATATAAACTGAAAAAGTCCCTAGGGCAGTTGGTGCGTGGTGTTGGTGTTGTATATGTGAGCAAGAGATCCCAGGTTCGAACCCCACTCCATGCATTTTTTTTTTATTATTATTATTTTTTTTAATTTTTCTTTTTGCAACTACACTTAGACAACAAAAATAAACATCTTTTGTGAAGAAAACATTTCTGAAAAACTTTTAACAATCTTGTGCATGCTTAAAAATCTCAACAGATTCAAGAGTTAAGTGCCAAAGTGAGTTTTTGTTTAGAAACCACAAGCTACTAGCCACAAATAAGCACTAGAGCGAAAGCCAAGAGTAAACACAAACAACCATAAACTCAAGCATACTCAATCAAATTGACAACAACAATTACACAAGCATGATCAAGATTGTTAAAAGCATGATCAAGATTGAAAATGCCCAAATGCTTATTAATAAGCAGTGCAATAAGCAAATAAGCCAAATAAGCTTAATAAACTAAAACTACTATATAAATAAAAAGTGCAAGATATAAACTGAAAAAGTCCCTAGGGCAGTTGGTGCGTGGTGTTGGTGTTGTATATGTGAGCAAGAGATCCCAGGTTCGAACCCCACTCCATGCATTTTTTTTTTATTATTATTATTTTTTTTAATTTTTCTTTTTGCAACTACACTTAGACAACAAAAATAAACATCTTTTGTGAAGAAAACATTTCTGAAAAACTTTTAACAATCTTGTGCATGCTTAAAAATCTCAACAGATTCAAGAGTTAAGTGCCAAAGTGAGTTTTTGTTTAGAAACCACAAGCTACTAGCCACAAATAAGCACTAGAGCGAAAGCCAAGAGTAAACACAAACAACCATAAACTCAAGCATACTCAATCAAATTGACAACAACAATTACACAAGCATGATCAAGATTGTTAAAAGCATGATCAAGATTGAAAATGCCCAAATGCTTATTAATAAGCAGTGCAATAAGCAAATAAGCCAAATAAGCTTAATAAACTAAAACTACTATATAAATAAAAAGTGCAAGATATAAACTGAAAAAGTCCCTAGGGCAGTTGGTGCGTGGTGTTGGTGTTGTATATGTGAGCAAGAGATCCCAGGTTCGAACCCCACTCCATGCATTTTTTTTTTATTATTATTATTTTTTTTAATTTTTCTTTTTGCAACTACACTTAGACAACAAAAATAAACATCTTTTGTGAAGAAAACATTTCTGAAAAACTTTTAACAATCTTGTGCATGCTTAAAAATCTCAACAGATTCAAGAGTTAAGTGCCAAAGTGAGTTTTTGTTTAGAAACCACAAGCTACTAGCCACAAATAAGCACTAGAGCGAAAGCCAAGAGTAAACACAAACAACCATAAACTCAAGCATACTCAATCAAATTGACAACAACAATTACACAAGCATGATCAAGATTGTTAAAAGCATGATCAAGATTGAAAATGCCCAAATGCTTATTAATAAGCAGTGCAATAAGCAAATAAGCCAAATAAGCTTAATAAACTAAAACTACTATATAAATAAAAAGTGCAAGATATAAACTGAAAAAGTCCCTAGGGCAGTTGGTGCGTGGTGTTGGTGTTGTATATGTGAGCAAGAGATCCCAGGTTCGAACCCCACTCCATGCATTTTTTTTT
>LBNU01018027.1:48712-70572 GCA_014162995.1 Artemisia annua | reverse complement strand
AAAAAAATACCGTGCAATGATCGACGGCATGAAACACGGGCCTGTTAGGTAAGTGTTTGCCGTTTAAGACAGTGTTGGTTGTTGGTGGTGATGTGATGACAAAACAATCTATCGTGTAAAAAATGGAATACAAATAATTGTTGGGGATTTTGTGAACAAGTGATGCAGATATATCAGCCTTTATACACTCGCGTATTTATGTAGTTTAGGCTGTTTTCTAATAACGTTTTCTTTCATTGCAGCTTCAGCTACATCAGAAGTTGAAACAAGAGCAAGAGCAGTTTCAACAATCCAAGAGCTGAGGTAGCATTGCGAAACGGAGTTAATAAGCGTCCCGGTTTAACAGGTTTACGCAAAGTTTGAATCTTGGAGCCTTAGCATCCTCTCATTGGTATGTAAGCATACTCACTGTGAATTGCTGTTATTATATGTTTAGTACGCACACTGAAATGCTAGGTCTATTTCTGCAAACGGCCACAGTCGGTGTTAATTAATTGTTACTGTTGTGACAGATGTAGCCTGGATTGGCAAAAACAGGTAAAGAAGGAGGTACAGATCTGACTATTCTTCAGTGGTCATTAGCCATTAGCAGGTAATGTGAGTAACATGAGAAACTTTTATGATTCTGTGTTTTGTGGCAGTGCGTCCAAGAGCTATTATCTTCCGAAGTTTTCAAACATTTATATGTAAACTTATTGTTACAATTAGTTAAACACAAATACATATTCACTTAGACCAACAATTATGAGCTTAAGTTGCTGATGGTGTTTTTATTAGGAGTTATTTATGGATAAATGTTGACGTTTTGCCTGTTGTGTGAAGAGTAATGATAAACATACCCTTTTATTAGGTAAAGATATTCGCTGAATTGGTATGTCCTTAATTTAGATGCTTTAGTTGAGTTTTACATAGCCTTTGACGCTACCAGTAGGCATTACTTATTATGTGTCTAACGATCAACGACATGAAACAACGCCCGCCGCAACGCGGCGGACCGTCGCTCATCTCGTTGTTTTGTATTCGATAGTGAATTTTAAGTTATGGTTTCATTTTTAAATCATAGGGGGTGTTTTGTAATTTTTGCATTTTGGAATTTAAAAGAGTATAAAACATACAAGGGCCAAAAGTGTACAATTTTTTTTAAATATAAACGCAGCGTTAAGATGCGTTAAAACTTTGACACACCACGTTAACGTGGCTATGAGCTTCAACGCCGGTAAGGCTTAACACAGGGATAATCGGGGTGAGTTATGCTATAACGCAGGGGGTGAGTTATGCTATAATGCAGGGGGTGCGTTATGTTACCGTTCGCTCTAAAGGGCATGTTTTTTTTTTTTTTTTTTCTTTTGAACGTCACATAAAGGGCATGTTCGACGCGAGAAATTATAGAAGATTACCGAGGTTTAAAATTATCATTTTGAAAAATAAGCTTTGGCCAAAAAAATAATCTTTGTTAGGCAAACTAAGATTATGAATTATTTTTAAAAAATTAAGTTCCCAAAAGCAGTTTTTAAAAGATTATGATATTATTTTTTATAAATTAACCGCTTTTAATCTTTTTCAGCAATATCACCAATACCATTACAAAAAAAGGCTACAATTTTAAGATTTTTCAGTACTAGCAAATAACACCAGCAACATTTATTTTTGCCAAACATACCCTTAATATATTTGTTACATGAATAGCAAATTGTATACGACACACTCCACTCGTGTTTGTTAAATGACACCCGTTCAACCCGTAACCAGTTTGACATGTTACATGACTTTTTTATTATTACGGAACTGATTTGACCCGTCTATTTTGTCACCCCGGGAATAACTAAATCAAAATTTTAATTTGGCTTTTTTTTTATGAGTCTTTGAAATGTTTTAAAGTCTGATGATTTAAATGGGACGTCATAATACTTTTTATAGGATCATGGGTCACCATATGTCTTAAATGAGACATAAAACTAATTTTTGATGACAACGTGACAAAAAGAATACTAAAATATGACAAATGAAAAAAAAAAAAAAAAAAAAAAAATAAAGTTTAAATTTCTGCATATTTGATGAGTACTAACCCTATAAATTGATATAGAACAATTGCTAAAATCTGCCGACACTCCTAAAATATATTGGACACTTTGTGTAACATAACTAAAAATGTGTTATACTGTTTTTCAATCTCACATACTTAATAGAATAATAGGTTTTGATAACCATTACTCGTATCATGTTGTTTGAAATATGATTTTCGTTAGTAGTATACTAGTATGAGATGATTAGTTACAAGAAAAACCATTTGGACTTGGAGTGGTAGTTAACTAGTCGAAAATAAGAATCATCTTAATAATGTATTCCTTTTTTTTGTACTTTTGTTGACGATCGATGGTATGTAATAACAAAAAGTATTTTATTAAAGAAATAAGACGTTGCATACGAGCACTTGGGTGCATATGTTATTGCATGTTTATGTGGTGATTTTTAGATTTCTCTTTTAACAGTGGTGGTCATGAACATTCATCAAAATAACTCAACCAAAACTCAGTAAAGTTATTAACTATTTTATTAAGCAATTACCCCTATATAATTAATTTCTAATTACATTAACAACCAGGTGTAGGGCATTTAAAACGCCATAAACATTTGATTTCGCATAGTGCACGTGCATCACTACATATACTTTCTTTATGACAACAGCAATATTCCTTTTTCCCACGGAAATTCTCTTCGTAACAACGCGGAGTACAGTCTTGAGGCTCAACGATTTTGATGTCACCGAGTTCATTTCCACTACCTAAACTTTCAAAAATGATATTATAAGTTATGACTATTATTTCAACATCTTAAAAGAGAGAGAGAAAAAAAAAAAAAGTCGATAGAAACTTACCCTCGTGACAAAGAAGCAACATGAGAAAGCTTACATAAAGGATTATAGTGCGAGCTTCGATGAGCTTAACCATTGTAGCGGTGTTGCTATTGTTACTTACAATTTGTTCTATAGAAGTATAGAGATGTATGAAGACAATGTGATGATAAATAATGGAAAGAAACCTTATATTTATATGTGCAGTTTCAGTAGAAAAAAAAGAATATCATAAATGAAATTATCACAATTACAATAATCTAAGCCATTTAATGTGAAAGTTAATGTAAAACTATCTCAAACTTTAGTGTTTAGAGACAAGTTGTTGTCAACCACTTTGACCAGCTATTTCCATAATATTACAGATTATCGCCCTATATTATCATAACAGCAAGCAAATACACTACTATTTTTATATGATATAGTTTGGCATTACTTAGAGTTATTAACACCAAAAATTATCACTATACATAAAAGTATTGTCACTTAAAACATACTACCTCCGTCTCAAAATATAAGTCCACTTTGACTTTTTCAATCGAACTTTGCCCTTAAATATTTTTCTTTGTATCATATATCACTTGATGAAAATTATATCAAATGAAAACACATTTCAAACACTATCCATTTATATATTTTGCATCAAATATTATAAAATACAATCAAAGATATTTAAAGTCAAAGTTCGATTAAAAAAGAAATGTTTTAAAACCCGGGTTTACAATCAACCCGGCCAAGTGACCGGTTCACCGGGTTACCAGTTCAAACCGTTTTTAGGCAAAAAAAAAATAAGTACGTTTATTTTAAGTGTACATAGAATTAGATCACACCCTTTCAGTCTTAAGATAACCTATGCTTAATATCCAACCATATTACTGTAATACTTGTTTGCATCTAACAAGTTGATAATGTATTTCTATGAGAACATTACGAATATATTTGTTAAAAAGGTCATCGATTAGATGACCTCCAAACCAACCTATACCTTTTTCCTGTTCCCTCCACTACTTTACTAACACTCAGTTCTCGAGTTTTGTTTTGAGAGGAAGTGAAAGGAAATGCAAAGTTTTTTGTGTTCATAAGTTTTTTTTAAATGAGAAAGGGAAGCGGAGAGGAAGATAGGAGGAAGATTTGTTAATAAAATATTCCTCCTAAAAATGGGAGGAAAGGGAAAGAAAATGGAAAGTATATGGTGTGTAAAGACTACTATACCCTTTTTTATAAGTTTGCCACTAACAACAAAAGAGTATACATGTAATTTAAACAAGTTATTTTTATTTTCCTCCCACTCAAGAACATGACTTATTATTACTTTCCTTTTCATATCCTCTATCTCAAGAACATATCAACTAATACTTCATTTCCTTTTCACTTTCTCTTCCCTTTCCTATTCTTTTCCATTTTCCTTCACTCAAAACTCGAGAACTGAGCGTAAACACTCACAAAACCCAACCCCCTCACACAGTTACTACTGTACGCCAACGCACAAGAATCTGACACCAAAATCGGTAGATCACTAATAAAAATTGGTAGCAACTAAAAATCTGGCTAGTGAACTAAATTTGATGGATGATCGAATCGGAGTCAAGGATCGAGTCAACAGGTGCCCTAGGTGGTCTGTTGGAGAACTAAATGAAGGCCTCGTCATACTCCGCTACATGAACGGCTACATGAAGATGTGAAACAATATGCTCCAACTAACGACATGCCTCATCTACTATCGAATCATTCTAGCTCTTTTCCTTTCAAATAAGTTGAACCAACCGGTTACAGGTCCGGCGGTTTGACCCGGGTCAACCAAAACCAGCGGTTCAATCCGGTCTAAATTACAGCATAAACCCGGCTTACAACGGACCGGCCACCTCTCCGGTTCCCGGTTCAACCGGTTCGAACCGGGTTTTAAAACATTGTAAAAAATTCAAACTGGACTTATATTTTGGGACGGAGGGAGTATAATCGAATCTTTGTCTCTATCTCCACTATCTTTAATGCATTTAAGAGTTTTATTCATATAAATCTTAAAAATCTATACTACATATAAAGGATTTGGGACTTCCTCTAAAAAGAAGTCTTAAAATTTTAAAACAAAAAATATTACTATAAAAGAAAATTTAAAAAATTAATATAAAATTTTAAAATTTAAGTCTCATTTATTTTAATAAAATTGTATATATGAAAAGCTCATTAAACTTAACCACCAATTTAATGATAAAATTTGAAAAATAAAAGCGCTAACTATTTATACTATTAATAATTTAGACGTTTTACTTTTGAAAAACATATACCTACTACGTTATAAAGTATTTGGGACATGCTAAATACGTAAGGTTTCAAAATGAAAAATATTTGCTCGCCATAAACATAATCACCGGATACCCTCCACCGCATTGCGCGAGTACACTTCTAATCAAGTTGACACATGTTACTAATCTTAGACATTTGCTACATTAAAATTCATTTAAAGTCAAATCAATATCCCTTTTTGTAACCATTAATTGTGTCGACATCCACTACATATCAATATTTCTAGGGATTTGCTGACGGGTGCCCATTGGGCACCTTATAAGATATAGTCAAATGTATTTAATGTCTAACTAATATACTAATACTTTCTTTTTACAATAAAATATGCATTTAATTGACCTTAATTAAACTTATAATTTATCATAATTAAATATGATTTTTAATTTAATACACTCAAACTTTTCATATATGGAATTTGCTAACGGGTGCCCACTTGGCACTTTATAAAATGTAAAAAATGCTTTTATCGTGCAGTTAATACACTCAAACTTCCTATTTTGGATAAAAAATGCATTTAATAAGCATTGATTAAACTTTTAAATTACTATAATTAAATATAATTTCATTTAGTGCACTCAAAATTTTCATTCATTTACCTATTAAAAAATGCCCAATGGGTACCCGTTAGCAAATCCCTTCATATATTTACACCTTATAAAGTGTCCAGTGAGCACCCGTTAGCAAATCCTATATTTGTATAGTGATACGCATTTAATTTCATTAATAACTAAATATTTCATCATTCTAATTAGTATAATTATTAATGCAACTTATACAAAGGGTGTGTTTGGTAAAAGTAGCTGTGAGCTGTGAGCAATGAGATGTGAGCTGTAGCTGTGAGCAGTAGCCATAGCTCACAGCTCACCGCTCACAACTTCTTAAAGAAGCATTGAAAAAATGAGCTTTCCTAAAAAATAGCAAAACTCACTGCTCATTTGCCAAATGAACAATAAAAATCAAAAAGTTCATTGCTCACCGCTCATTGCTCCAAAAAGCTCCGCGCCAAAAGTCAATAGAATTACATGATATATGATGAATTAAAATCTCTAAATCAATATTAGTAAATCCTAATAATTGCCTTCCGAAACCAACTAAAGGTATATTTGGCAAAAATAACTATTGTTGAAACTGAAGATAGTGTTGAAGATGAAGATTATAAAAATATATTTATTTTATAAGCTACATAAAGTAACATTTGATTTTCAGAGATTATGAAAGATTTGTATTTATTTTACAATCTCTTATAAGTTATGTCTGTCAAACAAAATTTATTTTTCAAGTAACTTATTTTTTGAAAAAATAAGCATAATATCTCAACAATCTTGTATGTCAAATATATACTAAAACACTCCTCAGAAATTTCACAACAAAATAAACCGCAGATGAAAAGAGCAAAACTTAAATTGATATTAGTTTATTTCATTCCTATGTGGAACAAAAAATGAACAAGATTATTTGTACTAAGTTTTTACATAAAAATAAACTTCAGAAGATGTATATTTTAATTCATCTAATATAATTCAAGTCTAATGATTAAGAGATACTTATTTATACCACATAAAATGTTATAAAGCTACCTACCATATCTTAGCTACATGCAAATAAAAGTTATTGTCAACCACTTTGACTAGCTATCTTCATAATGTACTGATTATCGTCTCTATATTGTCATAACAACACGTGGATACCTTACTATTTTTGTATGTTATAGTTTGGCATTGCTTACAGTTATCAAAACAAAAAAATTCTCTCCATACCTATAGTCATTGTCACGTAAAAATATAATCGAATAACAATAATTGCCGAAGTTATTAATTATAGGGTACAGCCTACTGCAACATGTGGATAATCTGCTGGTACGTATATTAGCAGACTAAAAATATCGATTGCTTGATGTCTTATAAAACTTAAATTACATAATCGACGTGGTTGGATATTTGGTAAATGCACAATACATTATATGTATGCACCTTTGTATAAAAATATAACACAACATGTAAAAGGTGAAATGTAACATTCTATAAAATAAACAAGAAATAACCGATTATTGCAAAATCTTGCCATATATATACTACATATAAAATAAAAACGGTCAAATCTTGAAAAGTGAAATGCTGAAAGTCCAAGGTGAGAAAAATATATAGTGTAATTAATACTCTTGTTAAAACACCTCATTACTTAAAAGTACAATAATTTATTCATATTGTACAACCAATTAAAAGCATATCTACCAAATTAAAAACAACCAATTAAAACACCATTTACTAAAAAGTACAATAAAATTTTCATAATGTACAATTTAAACAAGCTACAACATAATTCAAAATATAAAATAATTCAACACACTAATTAATGTTATATAATAGGAGCCTCTATTTATAGGGACCTTAACATGAATGGTATTAAGTACATATTGGGTGTTACAAGACTAATCATAAAGGTCATGAATATGATGATTAATGTGTGCAATCAATATAATAAATATATTCATAACATTCCCTTTTTTTGTACTTTTGTTGACGATCGATGGTATGTAATAACAAAAAGTATTTTATTAAAGAAAGAAGACATTGCATACGAGCACTTGGGTGCATATGTTATTGCATGTTTAAGATGTATGTGGTGATTTTTAGATTTCTCTTTTAGGAGTGGTGGTCATGAACATTCATCAAAATAACTCATCCAAAACTCAGTAAAGTTATTAACTATTTTATTAAGCAATTACCCCTACATAATTAATTTCTAATTACATTAACAACCAGGTGTAGGGCATTTAAAACGCCATAAACATTTGATTTCGCATAGTGCACGTGCATCACTACATATACTTTCTTTATGACAACAACAATATTCTTTTTTCCCACGAAAATTCTCTTCATAACAACGCGGAGTACAGTCTTGAGGCTCAACGATTTTGATATCACCAAGTTCATTTCCACTACCTAAACTTTCAAAAATGATATTATAAGTTATGACTATTATTTCGACATCTTAAAAAGAAAAAAAAAAAAAAAAAGTTGATAGAAACTTACCCTCGTGACAAACAAGCAACATGAGAAAGCTTACATAAAGGATTATAGTGCGAGCTTCGATGAGCTTAACCATTGTAGCGGTGTTGCTATTGTTACTTACAATTTGTTCTATAGAAGTATAGAGATGTATGAAGACAATGTGATGATAAATAATGGAAAGAAACCTTATATTTATATGTGCAGTTTCAGTAGAAAAAAAAGAATATCATAAATGAAATTATCACAATTACAATATTTATCTAAGCCATTTAATGTGAAAGTTAATGTAATACTATCTCAAACTTTAGTGTTTAGAGACAAGTTGTTGTCAACCACTTTCACCAGCTATTTCCATAATATTACAGATTATCGCCTTATATTATCATAACAGCAAGCAAATACACTACTCCCTCCGTCCCAAAATTATTGTCCCCTGACAAAAAACACACAGTTTAAGAAAAGTACATTTATTACAACTTTCTCTTTCTTACTTTTTGACAGAATGACAATTTTGCCCTTAATTAATTAATTAAAGTCTTCTTTAAGGTATTTAATAATAATTTTAAACAAGGGTAATATAATAAACTCGGTTAGACTTCCCTATCTATTTTTAGTAGTGGACAATTAAATTGGGACATCTTAAAAAGGAAACGTGGACAATAAAATTGGGACGGAGGGAGTACTATTTTTATATGATATAGTTTGGCACTACTTAGAGTTATTAACACCAAAAATTATCACTATACATAAAAGTATTGTCACTTAAAACATACTACCTCCGTCCCAAAATATAAGTCCACTTTGACTTTTTCAATCGAACTTTGACCTTAAATATTTTTCTTTGTATTATCACTTGATGAAAATTATATCAAATGAAAACACATTTCAAACACTATCCATTTATATATTTTGCATCAAATATTATAAAATACAATAAAAAATATTTAAGGTCAAAGTTCGATTAAAAAAGAAATGTTTTAAAACCCGGGTTTACAATCAACCCGGCCAAGTGACCGGTTCACCGGGTTACCAGTTCAAACCGGTTTTAGGCAAAAATAAAATTAAGTACGTTTATTTTAAGTGTACATAGAATTAGATCACACCTTTTCAGTCTTAAGATAACCTATGCTTAATATCCAACCATATTACTGTAATACTTGTTTGCTTCTAACAAGTTGATAATGTAAATAATAATATATTTTAAAAAAATATCCATTTCTATGAGAACATTACGAATATATTTGTTAAAAAGGTCATCGATTAGATCACCTCCAAACCAACCTATACCTTTTTCCTATTCCCTCCACTACTTTACTAACACTCAGTTCTCGAGTTTTGTTTTGAGGGGAAATGAAAGAAAATGCAAAGTTTTTTGTGTTCTTAAGTTTTCTTTAAATGAGAAAGAGAAGCGGAAAGGAAGATAGGAGGAATATTTGTTAATAAAATATTCCTCCTAAAAATGGGAGGAAAAGGAAAGAAAATGGAAAGCATATGGTGTGTAAAGACTACTATACCATTTTTTAAAAGTTTGCCACTAACAACTAAAGGGTATACATGTAATTTAAATAAGTTATTTTCCTTTTCCTCCCACTCAAGAACATGACTTATTATTACTTTCCTTTTCATATCCTCTATCTCAAAAACATATCAACTAATACTTTCTTTCCTTTTCACTTTCTCTTCCCTTTCCTATTCTTTTCCATTTTCCTTCACTCAAAACTCGAGAACTGAAACACTCACAAAACCCAACCCCTTCACACAGTTACTACTGTACGCCAACGCACAAGAATCTGAAACCAAAATCGGTAGATCACTAATAAAAATTGGTAGCAACTAAAAATCTGGCTAGTGAACTAAACTTGATGGATGATCGAATCGGAGTCAATGATCGAGTCAACGTGCGCCCTAGGTGGTCTGTTGGAGAACTAAATGAAGGCCTCGTCATACTCCGCAACATGAACGGGTTACACGAAGATGTGAAACAATATGCTCCAACTAACGACATGCCTTATCTACTGTCGAATCATTCTAGCTCTTTTCCTTTCAAATAAGTTGAACCGGCCGGTTACACGTCCGGCGGTTTGACCCGGGTCAACCAAAACCGGCGGTTCAATCCGGTCTAAATTACAGCATAAACCCGGCTTACAACGGACCGGTCACCTCTCCGGTTCCCGGTTCAACCGGTTCGAACCGGGTTTTAAAACATAGTAAAAAAGTCAAACCGGACTTATATTTTGGGACGGAGGGAGTATAATCGAATCTTTGTCTCTATCTCCACTATCTTTAATGCATTTAAGAGTTTTATTCATATAAATCTTAAAAATCTATACTACATATAAAGGATTTGGGACTTCCTATAAAAAGAAGTCTTAAAATTTTGAAACAAAAAATATTACTATAAAAGAAAATTTAAAAAATTAATATAAAATTTGAAAATTTAAGTCTCATTTATTTTAATAAAATTGTATATATGAAAAGCTCACTAAACTTAACCACCAATTTAATGCTAAAATTTGAAAAATAAAAGCGCTAACTATTTACATTATTAATAATTTAGACGTTCTACTTTTGAAAAACATATATCTACTTCGTTATAAAGTATTTGGGACATGCTAAATACGTAAGGTTTCAAAATGAAAGATATTTGCTCGCCATAAACATAATAACCGGATACCCCCACCGCATTGCGCGGGTACACTTCTAGTTAAGTTGACACTTGTTACTAATCTTAGACATTTGCTACATTAAAATTCATCTAAAGTCAAATCAATATCCCTTTTTTTAACCATTAATTGTGTCGACATCCACTACATATCAATATTTCTAGGGATTTGCTGACGGGTGCCCATTGGGCACCTTATAAGATATAGTCAAATGTATTTAATGTCTAATTAATATACTAATACTTTCTTTTTATTATAAAAAATGCATTTAATTGACCTTAATTAAACTTATAATTTATCATAATTAAATATGATTTTTAATTTAATAAACTCAAACTTTTCATATATGGAATTTGCTAACGGGTGCCCACTGAGCTCTTTATAAAATGTAAAAAATGCATTTATCGTGCAGTTAATACACTCAAACTTCCTATTTTGAATCAAAAATGCATTTAATAAGCATTGATTAAACTTTTAAATTACTATAATTAAATACAATTTCATTTACTGCACTCAAAATTGTCATTCATTTACCTATTAAAAAATGCTCAATGGGTACCCGTTAGCAAATCCCTTCATATATTTACACCTTATAAAGTGTCCAGTGGGCACCCGTTAGCAAATCCCATATTTGTATAGTGATACGCATTTAATTTCATTAATAACTAAATATTTCATCATTCTAATTAGTATAATTATTAATGCAACTTATACAAAGGGTGTGTTTGATAAAAGTAGCTGTGAGCTGTGAGCAATGAGATGTGAGTTGTAGCTGTGAGCAGTAGCCATAGCTCACAGCTTCTTAAAGAAGCATTGAAAAAAATGAGCTTTCCTAAAAAATAGCAAAGCTCACTGCTCATTTGCCAAATGAACAATAAAAATCAAAAAGTTCATTGCTCACCGCTCATTGCTCCAAAAAGCTCCGCGCCAAAAGTCAATAGAATTACATGATATATGATGAATTAAAATCTCTAAATAAACTTCAGAAGATGTATATTTTAATTCATCTAATATAATTCAAGTCTAATGATTAAGAGATACTTATTTATACCACATAAAATGTTATAAAGCTACCTACCATCTCTTAGCTACATGCAAATAAAAGTTGTTGTCAACCACTTTGACTAGCTATCTTCATAATGTACTGATTATCGTTTCTATATTGTCATAACAGCACGTGGATACCTTACTATTTTTGTATGTTATAGTTTGGCATTGCTTATAGTTATCAAAACAAAAAAATTCTCTCCATACGTATAGTCATTGTCACGTAAAAATATAATCGAATAACAATAATTGCCGAAGTTATTAATTATAGGGTACAACCTACTGCAACATGTGGATAATCTGCTGGTACGTATATTAGCAGACTAAAAATATCGATTGCTTGATGTCTTATAAAACTTAAATTACATAATGGACGTGGTTGGATATTTGGTGAATGCACAATGCATTATATGTATGCACCTTTGTATAAAAATATAACACAACATGTAAAAGGTGAAATGTAACATTCTATAACCGATTATTGCAAAATCTTGCCATATATATACTACATATAAAAGAAAAACGGTCAAATCTTGAAAAGTGAAATGCTGAAAGTCCAAGGTGAGAAAAATATACAGCGTAATTAATATTCTTGTTAAAACACCCCATTACTTAAAAGTACAATAATTTATTCATATTGTACAACCAATTAAAAGCATATCTACCAAATTAAAAACAACCAATTAAAACACCACTTACTAAAAAGTACAATAAAATTTTCACAATGTACAATTTAAACAAGCTACAACATAATTCAAAATATAAAATAATTCAACACACTAATTAATGTTATTTTTAAAACACCCTAAAATAAAAAAGTACAAGTTATTATACACATTATACAAATTAATAAAACACACAAAGCTTCATACAAGCTAACAAGTTGATGGTACATATAGTTTTGAAAACCAGACCAAACCAACGGGTTCAACCGAAACCGGTGTTGCCACCGGTTCGGCTAACCAATAAAAGCCATCCGAAAACGAACCAGACAGGACCCGTTGAAACCGATACAAACTGGTGAATCAGGTCTCATCGAGATCTATTCTCCGGTTAATCGTCATAGGGTACCCGCCGCCGCAACGCGCTGGTACCCTGCTATACTATATATAAAGGAAAAATAAAAAAGTAAAAAGTGAAAAGTTGAAACTAAAAAAGGAAATGTTTAAAACATATATTTCAAAAGGAAACTATTGATACACGTCGAAAACCGAGTTGACCCGAGACGCTTCAAACCCGGCGGATTGATCCGGTTTAATTTGACCCGTTTTCGACCCAACCCGTCGGGTTTCGGTTTAAATCGACCCGTTTTTCGACCGGAACGGTTCAACCATCTGAACCACCCTGGTCGAACCGGGTTTCAAACCTTTATGTTTAATTCCCAAATCTTCAAACTTTTATTATTTTTCGGTTATAACCCATAAACTTTTTTTTGTCACTAAACGATCTGTCGCTATAAAATCTCGTTGATATACACGGTTACTCGTCTAGTATATATATAAACACTAAGTGTATGTTTGGCGAAAGTAACTGTTGCTGGAACAGGAGATGGTGCTGGAGCTGAAGGTCATGTTTGGCACATGAAATTATGGAGAGATTATGTAATACCCCGCCTTATAGACCACAATATTGTCCGCTTTGAACGAAGGCTAACGGCTTTGCTTTTGTGGCCCTCGTGTGAAGACTTCCCGGCAGGTTACCCAAGCCAGTACTACTCTCACATGAGCAAGCTTAATCGTATGGGCGATTAACTGTTAGACCACAAAACGCGTTGTTGTCATATTAAGCGAATATTATCATATGTCCCAACATCACTCCAAGTCACGGCAAATGTGGGATTTGCCTAAGGTGTTACATACACCCCCCAGGGGAATCCCGACTCGGGATTCAAAGGTTTGCCCCACATCCTGAATGGCTTGGAGTGGCTCTGATACCATCTGTAACACCCCGCCTTATAGACCACAATATTGTCCGCTTTTCCCGAAGGCTCACGGCTTTGCTTTCGTAGCCCTCATGTGAAGACTTCCCGGCAGGTCACCCAAGCCAGTACTACTCTCACATGAGCACGCTTAATCGTATGAGCGATTAACCGTTAGACCACAAAACGCGTTGTCATATTAGGCGAATGTTATCATATGTCCCAACATCACTCCAAGTCACGGCCAATGTGGGATTTGCCTAAGGTGTTACAGATTATGCTTATTTTTTCAAAAAATAAGCTACTTAAGAAATAATTTTCGTTTGGCGCACATAACTTATAAGAGATTATAAAAAAATTAATAAAAAAAATTAAATAAAAAATCTTCCATAATCTCTTAAAATCAAAAGTTACTTCATGTAACTTATAAAAATAATCTCTTTTTATAATCTCCATCTCCAACACCAGCATCATCTCTAGTTCCAGCAACAGTTACTTTCGCCAAACATACCCGAAGATTATAAAAAGAGATTATTTTTATAAGCTACATGAAGTAACATTTTATTTTAAGAGATTATGAAAGATTTTTTTTAATAATCTCTTATAGTACTGTCTGTCAAACGAAGATTATTTTTTAAGTAGATTGTTTTTAGAAAAAATAAGCATAATTCTCTCCATAATTTCATGTGCCAAACGTGCCCTAACTGTAAAAGCTAACTGATACTTTAAAAATGTAAATGTGAAATCCGTTAATAACTAGTAATGAAATCTTACTCATTTGGGGTGCATTTGGTACGCTATTCGGAATAATTAAAAGTATGACTTTGATTAGAAAGATGTATGGGATGGGGATATTAATTCAAATATTGTTGTTTGGTAAAAAAATTTAGGTATATGTATCACATTTAGTATGGTTCATTTAAGTGCTCAAATTCCATTAGTTTTGTGGCGGAAATAATAAAATATGCGCCCATGGGAATGGTTAAGAAAAGTTACCCCTCCCCATTGGTATGCATCTATCATTCTTGGAATCATACTTTGTCAATAAATCTCTTACCAAACACTTGTAATGAGTATGAATGTCATTGTTTGATCCCTATACCCTCCAAACAAACGCCTCCTTGATGTTCTTACTGACTAAATCGTTTAATAAGATAATCTTGTTTTCCTTTTATTAAGGGGATGTTTGGATTAGCTTATTTGAGCTTACGAGATTATTTGAAAATGAAAAAAAAAATCATAAGCTCATTTTTTCTACTTACCACCTTAACCTTATGGACTTATCTAAGTCCATAAGCTCAACTTCATAATCTCATAAGCTGGGAAAACGAGCTTAAAAGATATTCCAAATTCAAATAAGGTCGTAAGCTAATCAAAACACCCCATAAACTAACTAAGGCAGAGTTGAGGAGGAAAGTTAAACTTTTTTTTTAGAAATAAAACAAACTCATTCATGATTAGATGGCAAACATACGTGGGAAAAAAATATAACTTTAGGAAGTTTCATATTAATCGTATTTGACCAAGAATAATATGTTCTTATAGAACTTCCGACCAAGTTTATATCAAAACCCTTGCTTCTCACGTTTCGTGAATAGCTAGGACTTTAGGAATACATAGAAAGCATCTCGGGAATCGATTTTGATTGTAACTTTGCTCATTCTGTTTGAGGAAAATGAATAGCACCAAGGGAATCAATGTTCTTCTAATTAGTTGTTAATTATAAAGATTCTTATGTGATTTAAATTTCTCTATAAACATGTAAAACATGACCAACAACGATAAAAACTTACTTCGACCAAACAAAAACAACCTCTTTATGAATGTTGTTGTTGTTGCTGCTGCTACTTTCTATTTATAGAGCACAACTAGGGTTTTGGGCCGGACACAACCATCTCGACATGACCTCCTACTTGGGTCGCGATCGTGCTTCCTAGTAGACTTCTTCCCGTCGTAAGTTAGGCTTGTGTTACACATCCCAAATCTCTATAACCTTGCTCATGACTAACGACGGAAATGAGCGGAGCGACTCATGTAAAGCTCGGGATAGGATTGATAAAAAACTCGAACGAGCGAAGCCTAAACGAGCTCGAGCCCGGGCACAAGCCTAAGTTGCAGCTCATTCATAATCAAGCTCGAGCCCGAGCTTTACATGCAAAGACCGATTGGGCTCGCAAGCCTAAATGACACTAGGATATTTGAAGTATTAAACATATATAAAATGTTATACATTTGTATTATATCATATATGCAAACTTATAAACGAGCTAACTAGCCAGTTTATTAATGAGTTCAAAATAGATATATTACGAGCTGAGCTCGAGCCAAGTTTTATACTTTTTATTGCCAAATCGTATAAACGAGCTGAGCTTGAGCCGAGCCTGAGCTTGTATAACATACCACGAGCCGAGATCGACCTTAAAAAATTAGGCTCGCAACAAGCTGAGCTTGAGTTCGAGCTTTATAAAACTTAAACGAGCCAAACTCGAGCTCTGACATGACCTTGTGCTCACGTTAGATCTCCAAATTTCCTATAAGGTTGCCTGCATCGCGACCTAATGCTTGCGTCTTGATCATGGGCTCCGTACAGGAATTCTTCAATCTTTCATTTGTTTTGTCACTTTAGGTCCCTTAGATCATAGTTGTCAAGATCCCGATCCTGATCTTAGGATCTTACGATACTACAAGCAAAAACGATCCAGATCATATGTAGGATCTTAGCTCACTTAAAATCTTATAAGATCCCCATCTTGATCATAGGATCTTAAGATCTAATCAATCCGATCTTACTTTTCTCGAATCACAAACTAAAAAAACTAAAAGGTTATGAATCATGTTTTATAGAATTTAAAGAATAACATGTTAATCTTCTTAAACATTCTATACTCATAATTTAAAAAAATATTTTCATGAAACATTCATACAATTTGTGTTAAAGATATATAATGATTTGTAGATTTTAATAATATTACAAAGACAATTAAGAAAATTACATTATAGTGGGATCTTAGGATCCCGATCCTATCTTACGATTTCAATCTTGCAAAAAAAAAAAAAAAGAAAAAAAAAATACCCCCGATCTTAAGTAAGATGCCGATCTTGAAAACTTTGCCTTAGATTATCATTTGTTCACCTTAAAAAAAACATAACTTCACTATTTAGTCATCTTCTCATTGTCCTTGTGACTTATAATCATCATTTTACAAACAATTTAAGTACTAAAAGTCTTCAGCAATCATACTTAAGCATATATAAAAAATAATAACAAACACAAAAATACGTATAAAATACAACTTATCAGGATAAGCTTATAAACCCATAATATAAACTTCTACAAAAACACCCTTGACACAAACACATTGTTATCACTTATCCGAATCTTAACAACTATTTAAAGTAACTTATTTTCTGGGCTTATCGACTTATCAATATTTTGAAAAGCCAACAAGCCCACTTCTTTCGTCTTAAAAGCTTATCAAATTTATCTCATGGTTATTTCAAATAACCCATTTCCTCAACTTTGATAAGCTTATAAACCGAAAAAAGTGAGCTTATCAGCTTTTCAAAATCTCGATAAACCGATAAGCCCAGAAAACAAGTTTATCCAAAGTCCCAAACACCCACTAAAAATAGTCACCACCGAGTCCGAGGTCAATAAATACATACGTGGGTCCTGTACTACATTAGCCGCCTCACATTCTATAAACTCAATCCACTGTCTTATTGTGTGTGTTTTGTATCAAATCATCCGCCATGGCTTCTACTCAAGGAAAAGTCATCACTTGCAAAGGTAGCTTTTTATTAGCTTTTGAATCTTGAATCTACATTTAATGAGTGTGATCTGATTTGGGTTTTGTTTTGTGGGTGTTAGCTGCTGTTGCGTACGAGGCTAATAAGCCTTTAGTGATTGAAGATGTGGAAGTTGCGCCGCCACAAGCTGGTGAAGTTCGTGTTCAGATTTTGTATACTGCGCTTTGTCATACTGATGCCTACACTTGGAGTGGCAAGGTATCATTTTTATTCTTAGTTTTGTTTTTATGTTTGGAAATGAAATGTTTGTTTTGAGTGTGGTGTGATTAGATCAGAGGTTAGGTTTTGCACCATTGAATGTTTGTGATTTTGTTTAGATCTGTGGTAGATTGCTTGTATTGTATGTAATGGTTGATGGTGATTTGAGGAATATATACTAGTTGGTGTTTCGTGATGTGGCGAAGATGTTGGCTTATTGTTGAAATGCGAATGTTATGGTCTTGTGAAGTTTCCTTGTGCGAAATGATAGCCCGTTTTATTTAGGACTATTGCTATTGTGGAATGCGGCAGTTGTTACTGTCTTGGTCAATTCAGATGCGTAAAGGGCCCCTGAATTCAGATGTGAATAATCATTTTTTTAATAGGAAATGGCTTTTTTATGTGTGAATGAGGATGTTGGTTAGATGTGTGATAGAATACTTGTATGTGTGGCTCTGGGTGATTTTAGAGGAATCTATAGATTTATAGAATCTTTGTAATTCTGCTGAGATAGTGAGATGTTGATGTTTGAGTTTTAATTGATTTTATAAGTTATTATGGTTGATGTCTGGTAGTGTGATGATCATATGAAGTATGCTTATTTGAAATGATGAAATAAAACATTTTTCAAGGATGTTTAGCATTGTGGAATGTGATTACAGAATGATTGTTGTTATCATGGGTGAAGCCCCTCTGAACTTGAGCGATATTTGGTAAATGACTGTTTTGACTTGAGGTTCTTTATGATATTGATCAATCTGAACACGTTGAGAGACTGAAAAATTCCCTACCTTGCTCGTTTTTGTTTGTTACCCTTTTCTCTGTTCGTTGAGAATATTGAGACCATAGATGTTGTTGCATGTCTAATTTTCGAGAAAAAAGACTTATAATAGCTAGATTAGCATACTTAAACATGAAGTGAATTACATGGTCGCAATATGTTTTGCTTTTATCTAAAGACTTAAGTTTTTCTGCTGCAGGATCCCGAGGGTCTCTTCCCATGTATTCTTGGTCACGAAGCTGCTGGGTACCTATCTTCACTCATCCAACTAAAAGTTTGTGCACTCATTGTTTGTCAACGGTCTTAACACTGATACTACTCTCTGACTTTATAATGCAGGATCGTAGAGAGTGTTGGTGAAGGGGTGACAGAAGTAAAAGCTGGAGACCATGTGATACCTTGTTATCAAGCAGAATGCAAGGAATGCAAGTTTTGCAAGTCAGGAAAGACTAACCTCTGTGGCAAGATTAGGGGAGCCACTGGAGTTGGTGTTATGATGAATGATCGCAAGAGTCGCTTTTCAGTTAGGGGAACTCCGATCTATCATTTCATGGGAACCTCTACTTTTAGTCAATACACTGTTGTGCATGATGTAAGTGTTGCAAAGATCGATCCACAAGCTCCTTTGGAGAAAGTGTGCCTACTTGGTTGTGGTGTTCCTACTGGTAAGTTATCTTGTCACTTGCAGCAAATTCTTCTTCTGTTTGCATTTGTATGTATCGTAAGATTCATTTCCCGAATAATCTGTCCTTTTTTTTTTTTTTGAACAAGAATAATCTGTCGGTTAATCATTTATTTTGCCAACATACATTGCGACTCCTGTGAACCATTTGTGATCTGCCTCATTGCAAATGCGAAAATGTTGGTGTTTCTGATTTTCTTGAAACTTTTGCCTTTAGGTCTTGGTGCAGTATGGAACACAGCAAAAGTTGAAGCGGGTTCAAATGTTGCTATTTTTGGTCTCGGAACTGTTGGTCTTGCAGTAAGTTTGTCATTTAAGATGATATCTTTATGATCATTATTATCATAACTTCATAAGTACCCAGTTCAGCATTGTTTAAATGTCGAAAGGAAACAATTTTGACTGCCATTTGATAGGTGGCAGAGGGCGCAAAAGCAGCTGGTGCTTCAAGGATTATTGGGATAGATATTGACACCAGAAAGTTTGAACGAGGTATGCATTAACTTCCCCTTTTAGGAAGAATTTTGTTTTTGTCTTGAGAAGAATATAATCAAGAAACTCGAGACAGTACCAACTCTTTTATCAATTATGAATTGCAGCAAAAGACTTTGGTGTGACTGAATTTGTGAACCCAAAAGACCACGAGCAACCGATACAGCAGGTTCTTGTTGATATGACAGATGGAGGTGTTGATTACAGTTTTGAGTGTATTGGAAACGTTTCTATTATGAGGGCTGCTTTGGAGTGTTGTCACAAGGTTTCATTCAAGATTTGTTTAACATATACGATATCACGTATTTTATTAGGTTTTCCTGTGAATAAATATTAAATTAATTTTTATAAATACAGGGGTGGGGAACATCGGTTATCGTTGGTGTTGCAGCATCAGGTCAAGAGATAGCAACTCGTCCTTTTCAGTTGGTTACTGGTCGTGTTTGGAAAGGCACAGCCTTTGGTGGTTTTAAGAGCCGTACACAAGTGCCCCAGCTGGTTGATAAATATATGAACAAGGTAAACCAAACTAGTATATTGTTGGTAACTGTTAGAGTGTCACACTTGCTGTTTTTGGTTTTAAGTTCTCGTACTGTGATTTATTTTGCAAAAACTATGTGTTGCAGGAAATCAAGATTGATGAGTACATAACACACAACTTGACACTTGAGGAGATCAACAAAGCTTTTGATTTGTTGCATGGAGGGGATTGCTTGCGTTGTGTGCTTAAGGTTTGAAGTGATCTCAGACATAGATGGGGTGGAAGTGTTATGCGACTTTGAAGTCGGAAATAAAGTGAATTCCTCTTATCTATTGCATCTTTGTTTTTTTGCTTGTTGTGGCATACGTGTGAACGATGATGACATTTAGTAATGGATTTTGGTTTATATGCTTGTTGGATTTTGTATTGGTCACACACATCATATGGCAAACCGCACTCGTTTATATTTATTACTCGAATTCTTAACAGAGTACCTGGTCCGTTTAAATCTAGTCAACAAATGAGTATAAAGGTTTGAATAACTAATAGCCATGGTTTATGGTTTAACAGCCATCATATTTCAAGATATGAAGCGCATATTAAAATAGTAAATCTGGGTTATGCCAAAAGTATTACAGTTAGCCCACTTTTGGCATACATGAAGTCTTGACTAAACCATTAACAAATATTTTTGGCATACATGAAGTCTTGACTAAACCATTAACAAATACTTTTGGGCTTCATTAACAAATATTTTGGCAGCTGATATTTTTGGCGTACATGAATTCTTTTACTCTCCCAAATAAGAGGCTAATTTACATCCCCTAAATTATTTATTCATACAATATGAAGCTCGTATTAAAACAGTAAGGTTTCGTTTGTTTTTTCACAATAAGGTGTCGTTTGTTTTTTTTTCACAATAAGCACTTTTTCTTTCTTTTCACTTCTTTTGTCTGCAGAAGGGAAGAGGTTTCTGTTTGTTTTTTTGCAGACATAAGTGCTTCTTTGCACTTCTTTCTTCTTCTAAATTTCAGACATTATCTTTTACCTCTTCTTTCACTTCTTGCCTCTTCTTTCACAAACCCTGCCTCAATATCCCTTTTTATACGTTTTCGTTTAGTTTTTTTACGTTTTCGTCTGTTTTTTTTACGTTTTCGTCCGTTTTTTACGTTTTTCGACCGTTTTTTTCGTTTCATCTGTTTTTTACGTTTTCGACCGTTTTTTACGTTTTTGGCCGTATTTTTACTTTTTCATCAGTTTTTTTACGTTTTAGTCCGTTTTCTTCTTTTTTTTTTACGTTTTCGTTTTTTTCTTACATTTTCATCTGTTTTTGTCTATTTTTTTACGTTTTCGACCGTTTTTTTCCTTTTTTATTGTTTTTTTTACGTTTTCGTCTGTTTTTTAATGTTTGCGACCGTTTTATTACATTTTTGATTTTTTTTACGTTTTAGTCTTTTTTTTATTATTATACGTTTGAATCTATTTCCTTACGAGCGAAAACAAAAAGAAAAAAACGAAAAAAAAACAAAACAAAAAAGAAAAAAAACAGACGAAAACCAAAAAAAAAAAAAAAAAAAAAAAAAAAAAAAAAAAAAGAAAAAAAAAAACGAAAACAGAAAAAA